>OOFC01004666.1:28576-43168 GCA_900323345.1 Pseudochromis fuscus | reverse complement strand
ACATCAAATGATAACTAATTTGATTCAGTATTTTAATGGGATGTATGATAGTGAGATTGATGGTTTTATCTATGGTGGGAAAAATGTGAAATTACATGAAATTACGAACAAAAGCAACATTTTTATATCTTAACACATTTACTTACATGCAAGTGTTCACCCACATGTGTGTCCATTTATGTGTATAGATATATATGTGAATATATAAATGAGACAGGAGCTCCCATTCAGTAACCTATCACTTAGATCTGGCTCCGGGGCACAAAGTCCATTTGTCACGTCACGCTTTTGTTATCGCGCTGCTCTTCAGAGAAAACAAACAACAAAAGCAGAGAAAAGACCTCCACAGAAAAACGCTGCCTCATCCACTGAGAGGTTTGCATTAGATATGATGTGGAGAGGAGGAGGCTCTGCAGAGAAAAGGAGGAGGAGGAGGGAGATGTGTGATTAAATGTGTGCGTGTTTGACTGTCACAGTGAACGTGTGTACACGCCGTGTGTTTGTGAGTTTCCATAATGTGTGTGCGCGTGCATTGGGGAGTGCGCGGAGGTGTGTATGGGCTGTGTGTTAGGAGGATACCCGGAGCTTTTGCCGTAGCGCCCGGTGCCTAAATCATGTGTACAAGCTGTTTCCAATAAACTGTTAAATTTGATAAAGAGGTCTGGTATTATATTACAAAGCCCACAGGGCACTCGGACCTCTGCTATCATGAATACATTTCGCCTGATAATAATGCTGTGACTTCAATCGCCGCCACAGGAAAAACTGCTGCCCTCCTGGAAATCAAGTTGCGAGGCAGGGTGACACCTGTATAAATGGACAGGTGATGAGATTATAATATATTTATGCTTTCTGGGTTAGTGTTAAGGGACTTCTACAAGTGAGCGTGGAGTAACACAAGGGACTGGAGGGTGTGACTGGGAGAGCCATGGGGGCAAATCCTCTCACCTCACAGATCAGGCCTTTTATTCATAAGGGGGAAGCAGCACAGATATACTGTGGCATTTGGTTATAAGTCATTGTGGTTGTATTGAGGTGTGCATGATACCAAAGAACATTTGAGTTTAGAGGGGTCCTTATTTTTTCTGCATGGGAAATAAATCACTGAATGAAAACTGCTGCCTGCACATAACAACTTGTACATAATAAAAATCACTATGGACTTCAAGCTAAGACTCTATAACCTAGTTGTTTTAACACTATTAGTATATGTTTTTTCTATTTTTTTATATACTTAAACTAAACTATAAAAAGATTGTGTTTCAACCTACTATTGAACATATAAGTACTTGTTTCAGATCATTAATAATAAGTGTCTCTGTTGCAGTTTTGATCGTTATATCTACATGGTATGCTATTTATAAGGTAAAAGCTAAGTACCGTATTTTCTGGACTATAAGCCGCTACTTTTTTCCGACGCTTTGATCCCTGCGGCTTAAACACCGGTGTGGCTCATGTATCGGTGGCACGAAGCTCGTTAGCTTTTTGCAAGCTAGCAAGCCCCGTGCTGTCGATACATTTAGCCTTGTCACATCAGACCCAGTCAGAGTGGACCACATGAAACTGCTCGAATAAATTCAATAGCGGCTTATAGATAGGTGCGCCCAATAGTCCAGAAAATACGGTAATCCAACAGTAATTTAACAAAGTAAAAAAAAAGTAATTTACCTCAAATATTTGACCCAGTAATTCATACTGTGTGGTATCAACATTCAAAGTAAATAACTGGAGATCAAACTTCTCAAATATTTTACACCTGCGCCAGGAAAAATCTACCAAACACACCAAAACAAGAAAAAAAAAGCAGAGCTTCCTGCCATCCTAGGATATGAGACTTCATTACAGTGTCAGCAGCAGTGTTACTTGGTATTCCCGACTGCACCGGCCTGTCCCATATCTCTGGTCTCCATACAGTATCTAGGTAGCTAAGAAGGTGCAGGCAGGTGATGAATGTTCAGTAATTGTAAGAGTTCAGTGGTAAAAAGATTCAAATCCATGACAGTGAGAAATGGAAGAGAGCCCCCGGGGGAAATTTCAGGCTGTGAGGAAGTGCATCCAACCTGTCTAAATAACAGATCACACCTCAACTTGGTCACTTGCTCAGAACGTGCGCTCTGATATTAGAAATGTGCCTTTATTGCAAATGAGTGTTGCTGTGCAGCCCAGCATAGCAGCTTGTTTTTGCTATGAAATAGTATTACAGCTACAGACTTGGGTTAGACTTTAGGCAAATTTACATATCAGCAAATAAATAGTTATAGATAAAAGCACTATGTCTCATATATTTTTATTTTCCAGTTTCCTCACTCTGAGTTTTGCTTAGTGTGCAACATTTCCATAATTAAGAGGAATGAATTGTTGAATACTGTGTTTGGGTGGGTGCACCCGTGTCTCAGCATGCATGCAGCAGTGAGAGTTGGTGGTAGTTTGTGTGCATCATGAATCTGTTTGTGCCTTGTTGCATGTGCAAAGGTTCTGTATCAGTGCTTATCCATGATAATGACCGACTTAGAAGTGAGTCTGTGTTGTTTCTCACAGGCCTTTGGCTACAGATTGTTGTTGCTTACCCAGGAAAACTAAATAGTAATCAAATAAAACCTTAATTATTTCAAATCTTACCCAATAATCTGCTTATTTAAGCCATATAGTTTTAAACCGCATCCCCAAACGCTCCACTCATCACCAGTGCATGTCAGATTTGGCCAGCCCACCTCTGCTTCTGACTGCAGAGTTTTTATGACTCACTGTAAAAGTCAAAATGAAATGCAACAGAGAATGGATTTTGTTTGGCACGGACCTAAATGAATAACTGAGGCTGCTTTTTTATGAGTGATTATGACTGAGCTGGGATTATTACAAGCATTGTTATCAAGGATTTTGTAAGAGCAGAAGAAATGTTTGCATGTGTATTTGGTTAAAGTGTCTGCATGCATATGTACATGGATAGAGTGCATGTGTGCATGTTCCCCTGTCCCCCCCAAATCCTCTGCATGTCTTATAATCTCACTGTCATTACTGCATTCACCCTCTGTTTGACACCGCACCACTTAGCCAGTCAAACATGCCTTATCCCATCCACCATGGGAATGTCAGATCGCAGTTTTGAAGCTGAGCAACCTCGCAGGAGATTAACCACAACAGCACATACACACGTTAACTGAACCAGTCCTTTCACCAAAATATCAAGCAGTCGACATCTCTAATAATGCATCGGGCTTCACTTTCTCTTCCCTGCTGGAATATTTTCTTAATTTACCCATCAAGATCGGACATCAACAAGTGGCCGTCACTCACTTTCACAGCATTTCCATGTCGTATTTAATGAGTTTTCACAGTCGTATGATACTGTAGATGCTCTGACAATGAAAAATGAAGGCTGATGATAAATACCTTCGGTGGATGTGATCCTTCCAACAAAGTTTTATAACTTCATCATCAAGGATGCCGCCTTGGTTGCAGTTACATTGCATAAATCATCAAGGATGCTCACACTGAACAGCGCCTGCGGGTATTTCCCAAAGCGTAAGGATGAAACTTTTTTTTCTTTTACTAATAATATGAGAAGACTTTGTCACTTAGTCACAGCGAAACCGCACAAGACATCAAATGACAGGATGGAGACGTTTGATGCTAAAGTGCGATCGCTGTTGTCAATACAGAGCTGCACATGTGGGGTAACATCTTCTTTAGAGAGGACGCAGATCTTCCAGCAGGGTGAAATTGGAGAGACAGCGCAAAGACAAACACCTACAAACCCATTGTACGTTGCCTGGAGATGTTGTCCGTGTACAATAACTTTACAATAAACTCACAGTCTAAGTTTAACTCTGTGGCCGCAGTCAAAATATAGTGAAGAAAACACCAGGGGCCGTCTGCTTGACTGGAAGTGGGTCTCGTAAAGAGCTGACCTTACCAAACAACAACAAATGAGCACTGTGTTGACTTCCTCCTAAGTTAAGCTGTAGAAATACAGACCGGACAACTGGTCTTAGCAGAACAATCATCGGGCCCTCGCGTTATTAATGACATAATTACTGTGCAGAGACAGAATGAGGGAGGGAAACAGGGAGGCAGAATTAGAGACAGGAAGAAGTGAGTTTATGATGGAAACAAAGAAAGGAGGAAAAAATAAAAACAGAGAAAAGAGATGGATTGACGTCCCCTTCGGGTGCTCGCAGAGAGGACGTTTTCTCTCTATTTTGGGTGGCTGGACCCTCCCTCGTTGTTAATTGGAGTCCTCGGCTCTATCTCACCGTCCTGTACTCTGGTGGCACCCCCCAAGGTGCAGGGAATTACCCCGTCTACCTCCCCTCCTCTATATTTAGGCCATTTAAGGTTGCACGGTTTTAAAAAGGAAAGTCAAAAGATGCCATTCTTTATGAATGTCTGAGGATATGAATAGGGTCGCAGCTCCTCTCCCTCCATCCCCTCAGGAGCTCACCTTTTCAAATATAACGAATGCCTCAATTAAAATCCCTTTCAAACACCATGCTTATTTTTCGATAACAATTGTCCGCCGCTCCCCTTTAGTTGCCTCTACCTCTGCTCTCTCCCCTTTTTTTTTTTTTTTCATCCTGTCTCTCTGAGGAGGGGGGTGGTGTAGAGGGACGTGGAGGGCAGACGGTACTTCTGTGTACGCTGAAATGAAATGAGGAGACAAAGATGAAGTTAGAGAAGAGGGAAACAGAGGGAGCGAGACAGAGAGACAAGGGAGAGGTGTGTGTGTGTGTGTGAGTGTGTGTGAGAGGAAGGAGGTAGGAGTAGTTATGACTGAGGGATCTGTGCAGGGCCGAGAATGATGTGAGCCAGCAGATGGCAGGGTAAGAACAGTAATATGGCGAGTTCCACTCTGTCTGTCTGTAGCCAAGCAGCAGGTCAGTGGGGAGGCCTACACACACACACACACACACACACAGAAAACGGAAGCGATAACACACAAGTACATAAAAAACACATGCATGCATCTCATAAACTTTTCCACCAAGTGCATTTAAATACACAAAATGTATGGAGTACACGCTGCAGATTCAAACTTCTCTACATTTGTTTATGGTAATTTTTCCTCATGGGACCGTGTGCAAATATTCACCAAAGTGACAAACGTACAAAACATTAAAAGTTCCCTTGACTTATTTGCTCTCGTCAGAATACTCTCACGCAGTCTTTCGCGGGTGGCGTGCCGTACGCAAGTTAAAACTCTAATGGTTACAAGACAGTTTGTCGCCATTTGAGGCTCAAAGGGAAATGAAACTAATGCTGAATAATGTGTTCTTAGGGCGCCATTAGCATCAGAATAGTAAAATACATTAGGCCTCTATGGAAGATGGCTGGCTTTAATAAAAGACCACTTAAAGACGGCAAACAACAGCAAACAAGTAAATCTAAAAAACGTGGGCCCCGCTCGCTCACTTAAAACCCGTGGACATTATCAGCATCTGAAGTATATGGTAGTGGAGATTAACTGCCTGGTGTTGTTTAGCTTAGCTTCATCTTGGCTGCGTTCGATTAAGCTCCAGGGAGGAAACCAAAGGCAGACTTTTTCCATTCAGTAATATTGACTAATTAATAATTATGTCAGTTCCCCTCTCTCCAAGCTTTTTTGGTTACATGCTGGTTTGTGGCCATGATCCTGTTTGTTTTTCTTTTTTTTTTCTTTTCTTTTTTTTTTTTTACGAACAATTCTGTTTACTGCGTCTTAAAAATGCCTCTCTGCGTGGAAATGCACACAGGCAAATTAGAGCGGAGTAAATGATGGTTTACTGTACGTGTTGCGCCGGGTACGAGCCGAGAGCAGAGGGTATGAAACTGGATCAGTCGCTGTTTGAAACTAACAAGCAGGCTTGTTGTGGAGTCGAGTGTGGTTTTCATCGAGAGCTCCAGCTGTTTCGCATAGAAGGACATCAAGAGGCTCAAAGCTATCTGTGCCTTTGCTAAGAGGCAATATATTTGAACACTCTCCCTCTCCGTCTATATGTGTCTGTCTTTTCGCCCCCACTATCTTTTTATGCTAGTCTCACCCTCTCTTTTTCTTTGCCAGTCTAAACCAATAATGTATGATATCTTTATCTGGAGAGTCACGGTAATATCATATAGCACGCAGACATCCCCACTTGCCTTTTGGGCTTTTCTGCCTTTGCCTCTGAGTGGATAGTCGTCGTCGAGAGCGTCTCCTGACAATTTCCAAAACGCGATGTAATGGTTTGTTTATGATTATTTTCTGTAGAATTTGTCCCAATTCTACTGACTGATGTTTATAGAAGAGTACGCTGGTAGATTGGATGGTGGCGAAATCCCGCGGTGATTGTGTCCCTTACATATCCAACGCAACCCCAGTAAATAAATCTCTCAGACTCCAATAAAATATGTTATTTCTTGCCTATGAATCATACAACGTGGCCGGGGTTCATTTCGGACCGTGTACTGCGCTGGCTGCAGGCTCTGAGATTTTTCAGGGAGAATTATAAGATATATAGACTAAGACAGTGGTTGGTAAATTGTGTTAGGGAATACACATTATCAAATGATTTCGGAAACTGCTTTGGAAGCTTAACTGATGCTGCTTTTATTATATTTGACCCATATTGTATTTATTTCCTCTTCGGTCACACCAGTTTAAATCGTTCACCACTTTTTTTTTGGAGAAAATGTGACGTGGCTGAATGATTAACAAAACATCTAAACAGAGTACTGCATTGTACTGCTGTATATCTGTCAAACAGTGCGTCCACACCTGTGTAGACTGCTTTGTGTATTGTTACCATTCCCCCCACCGCCCCCAGTTCCCTTTATTTACCCGCTTCAACATCACTCACCTATCTTTCCCTGCGATTCCCCTCCAGTGTCGGCCTAATATTATCCTCCTAAAACCCAAACAGCATTTTACTCCGCTGCTTTTCACCTTGTCAGGTCACAATGTAGCAGGCAAGTCGAGGCAGACCTCTATTTAAAGATGGTGAAAATGTTTGGGTGGCTCAACCCTTTCAAATTAAATGGATGGCATCCCAGGGAGGCCTATCAAAAATGATTAAAAAGGGTGGAAGACAGCATGTGTGTGAAGTGTCAAGACGAGTCGGCACAGGCTAGTCGACCTGCACCGAGAGCCAGGAAGCTTATTAGCATTTCAGCGCATAGCAACCTGCCTAGCCCCGAGCACTGATCTTAACACGGTCTGTCCAAAACCGCACCGCTCTCTCTCTCTCTCTAGATCCTGTTCCTCCTGCATGTGCAAAAAACATTCATGTCAAGTTGGTGGTTCATTCAAGTCAGGAATGTTTCTGTGTGTTAATGTCAAATTGGAGCTGCAGCCTGACAGAGAGTGTTTGTATACAATACTCCGAGAAGTTTAATGCCGTCCAAATACTGTGTGGGGAATAGCAGAGGTGATGCCGACTTCTCAGTTATCACTTCGTGGCATCAGATTGGAGTGTTGAAATAGATTATAGCTGCGGTTTCCAAACTTTCTGAGGTAGAAATTGAGTTTGACTCAAGCTCATTAAAACAGTCAGATTCCTGTCATGTTTGGACCCAGCAGAAATGTGGGTTTATTTTAGCGATAACTGTATATTCTCGTGAAGCCGGTACGTTTTAAGGCATATTTAGAGCGCCATCGCCGACTTTTCACCGAGTTGAGGCTTTCATTTGGAGGGTCTTTAAACTTGCAGTGATCTGTGTGAAGCATAAAGTATGTTTAAGTTTCAGTTTCAGAGTATTTCAGCCGCAGCCAGTCAGGTGCTTTAGGCTAAAACCACTATCTGGACACAAAAGTGGCACTCTCTTTCATTTTTAATCTCTGTCATTCCCTTTTCTCATCTCACCGTCTTTGTCTGAGTCGGTATTGACTTCACTGCTTGAAAAAAAAAAAAAAAAAAAAAAAACGCAGCTGCAACCGTCTATTCCCAGACATTTTTCAGACAAAGGAAGTAAAGCTGAAGTAATTGGTACGTTATAACCAGAGCGTATGAACTTGCACAAACATACTTCCTTCTCAAGCATCTTTCTCACTGGATGTTATTATAAAGATACCAATTGACTGTACCGATTACTGTAATCAAGTAAAATAATCATGTTACAGTCAAATATCAAGTATCATAGCAAAAATGTGAGGCTTAAAGACAATCTTTACACCACTATTGCGACAAAAACAACCTCAGAAACATAAGCAAGCAGAGCAAAATCCTGCACAGTAGTTTCAACATCCTCGGTGTTATTATTATTTCCCTCCCTTTCTCCCGTTTGTCTTCTCCGAGAGCGAGAGCATCACAACCGGACCTGGACGCTTAATCAGTCACCGTGGCGTGCCATGTTTCGATATCAAGCATTTCATATTACTTTATTGACTCCGAGTTTTTATGCTCTTCTTCATCCTGACAGTATAAAGAATGGGCTGACGACGATTTTTTTATTTATTTTTTTCCCAAGATCGGAGGCCATTTTATGGCTGAGCTCTGTGCTGAACAATGTGACTAATGGGAAGCCCTGGAGGACTTTCAGTGGTATCACTCAAAAACAAAGTTTGAAACAGCGAGAAAGAGAGTTGTGTTTACAGATGCACTTTGGCTGCAGATATTTGGGAATTTTTAAAAAATGCTCATTTCTATTGCAAGCGAGAGTCAAATTTTGGTTTGTGGGAAAACAAACCAAAAAAAGAAATTATAATTAAACTGTCATAATGTGTGCTGGCATACAGCGGGTATCCTTTGTCCCCAGACTAGCTTGTCTCGCTGAAGCGACCTTGGGAGGGGGAGCCTGCCTGCCTGCCTGCCTGCCTGCCTACCTTATAGCTCCCAGCTCTCCACAAGCCCCTACAGAGCATCCGAATGTCTCAAATTAAAGATAAGGTCTGCCTACTCTGTGTACAGTAGCTACCCTACCTTTGGCATGTGGTCGTTGCTAATTACTTTGAGCTGTTAAGGGAGACATATCTGGGGAGACAGGCAGGAGGGAGAGACCTACAAACCCAGTTTAAAAGAAGAATCTGATTTTCCCATTGCTCCCGATGGCTTTGTTTGACCTGTTGGGTATGCATTGTTCTCTAGGTTGGGTTATACCTGTTGTTTTCTTTATTCGCTCAAAGTGGTCGCAGTGAAACCCTTTCTCCAGCTCTGTGGACAGTGTTTGCAACCGAGTCTCAAATATTGCATCATGCATAAACAGACGAGAGACAATGTGTGGAAATAAGCAGTGGGAGGTCCTGCTGATCACGTTCACCGCTCTGTTGCATGTGTAGCTTTGTGGTTGTGTTCGCTTTGTGGACTTTGTGGCTGCTCGGTCTCTCCTGTGACCTGGCCCCTGTGTTAGTTAGTGGCTTGGGAGCAGTCAACTGTCATAAATAGGTGTAATTTGCTGGAAAACAATATCCACGGCTAAACTTGCTCTAGGTTGTGATTATTGAAAAAAAGGAAGAAAAGGACAAATGGTCGGAAGCAGTCATTTGTGAAAACAAAACAAAAGTGGCGTTAATCAATTTGAAAGAGTAAATTAGCTGGTATAAATCATCATCCGGTCTGCAGCACGCCATGGTGGTGGTGGTGGAGGTGGTGGTGGTGTCAGGGATCTGGTTTAGCGTGCTCGCTGCCTGGTAAACTGCTCCATTTAACTCCCCTCCGACTCCCACTGGCTCATTGCTAAATAAGGATATCAATTAGGCTAAAGCACTCAGCAAAGGCTCCCAAGTTAACCATCAGCCGAGGCATGAATGGATCTTTGGGGATATTGACTGCTGCGGCAATAGGTTTGTAAGTGGGCTGACCAAGGGGTAATTAAAGCAGCATTATCATGTTACGCCATTTATGGTACTTCTGCGACTGTATGCTGTCCATGCAGGCAGCGACTAGCAACAAATAAAGACAGTAAAGGAAGAAAAGTGGATGAAGCTTTATCTTGGGTGTTTGGATTAATAAAGACATCATTTTATTCTCTATTACTGCAATCAAGCAATTTATATAGTAAAAATGTGAGTTATTTGTTTAACTTTTTACCATACAGCCTATAAAGGTAAAATCAATATGCCTGATAAACCTCACAAACAATGTATGGACCATCAGGAAATCTGTATCTTGCATTTAAACCCATTAAACAGAGTTGGTTTGAATGGAAATGTCAATTTAATCCATTCTCTCTCTGTGAAAAAGAGTAATGTCTTTACATGATGTGAGGAAAATGATCAGGAGTAAGCTCAAGGCTGCCCGCTATATGAGGTGGCCTTGATGTATGTGCAATTACAGCATAATTGCAGAGATAATTACTGTATGGGCAAGATTAATAACTTTATTAGCTAAAATGGTTCACTTTTAAAAGAGGGAAATGTATACGTTGGTCTTGCGGATCTAAATTTGCTGAAAGTCAATTAACAGGCTGATTTTGTATCTCATTACTCACATGTTTCACCTTGGAAAGGCACCTTGAGAAGCTAAATTTAAAATGTAAAAAAGGTCAGGAAGTCCCTTGTACAATTAAGCCAGGAGTTTCTAAAGAATCATTTCCAGGAAATGACAAAGTGTCTATTTTGGCCAATCTAACTATCTAATAACCTACCACAAAATTAAATCTCAGTTACCAGAGGAGTTGACTACATTTTGCTCTTACAGTTTTTTTTCTTTCTCTTTCATGTTGGTTTTAACTGTTGTATTTGACAAGGGGAGCACGTTCTGAGTGGCCGTGTTTTGAATGAGCAACAATCGGCCCTTAAGCTCCTTTGAAACAATAATAACTTCTCCTCTTTAATTTAGCCAACTTAGCCTTGCTGCACTGTTGACAGGGCTAGATTTGTCTTATCAGGACCTATTAACCATTTCCATTTTCTTATTAAATGCATGCTGTATAATTTGTGATTTTTCCAACGTGATGTAATTATGATGTATCATTTCCCTCAAATAAAGGCCCTGTCCTCTCTTGGTGTTAATTTGAGCGTGTGAACTTTATACTTTGAACTAATTGGTTGCTGTCGAAATCCCCTGAATGTGAGTAATTCGATCAGGTATTCCATAACCATTGTACAATTTAATTTGAGTAATTTAATTGGATTTGACTGCTCATTTCTGGGCCACTCTCCACTCAGTATCCAAGAACTGCAGAGCTGCGGAGGTATCCTGAGGCAAACACACACACTGGCTGCCACCAGTTTCTCACAGCAACACAGTTGGGAACTTCCCGCCAGAAAACATAGTTGGATCACAAAGTGGTAAAATAGATCTTTTTTTGAGATATTATGCATTTAATGTGGGTAATATTAAAGTGAAATAACATGTTGTTTGTAGGTGATGGTCAGCAGAGACTTGAACCCATCATAGGTACGAGGTAATAACAACTTAATATGTTCACGTGCTTCTTTTTCTATACACACAAACAGAGGAATCGCTGCTCAGAAATTGCATTAAGCATCTGTCCTCAGAGGGTCAGCCATCTTGTCTTACTGATAGCTGAGGCCTGGAGACTTGGAGGCGGCAGAGAGCAAAAGCAGCAGAGACAGGCTCCCCTGCCACCCTGATGTGCTGGGAAAACAGTGCAAGGACCATGCTGAGAGACAGAAAGGGAGCGAATGGAAAAGAGAGAAAGAAAGAGGGAGAGATGAAGTGCACTGAGGAAGAGAGAGAATCACAGAATAGAGATACTGAGTGAGCGATGCCCATGGGCAACACTGGCTCTGTCTTGCCTGGGCCCTCCTCCTAGTGCCAGAGACGGGGGATGACGCTGCCACTCTGCATCAGCCTTATGTAGTATTCATAGCAGCAGGTCCTTCTAACACAATTTGTGACCTCCACCCTAGCAGAGGAATATTGGAGTTTAACAATGGGCGGCTCGGTGGGGAGCGAGCGCGTCGAGACCCCAGCGAGCAACTTCCTCGTCTATTATTTCTCTTTTTATATATTGTGTAGAATGTGTCTTTTCTGGGAATTCCACAATAAAATGACTGTTATTTATCATTACCAACCTCTTTATCATTTAGTCAATAAAAGGCCTCTCACTTTCTCTCTCTCCTTCCCTCCATCGCGGTCTGGGAGTCAGATATCTGTATTAGTCCCCCCCTGCCTCGGGGCGAGCTGTGTCAAAAGCTAAATCATGATCAGCTATGGCTTTCTGGCTAAATTGTGTATGAAGGCCCCGGGCGGAAAAGGTGCACATGCTCATTATTGGAGACACAGAAAAGAAAGAGAGTGAAGTTTGCACACACGCACTCAAGCCCACGCACACAGACACACACAAACAAAACAAGGATAAATCGCAACACCGCACATATGCTAAGACTACATAGGTCACGAGGATCTGGATAAATAGATCAACTTGAATCGTGTGGATGTGTGACATGCAAATCAGCGGAGAACTGATCTGAGGGTGTGTTATGCTGCTTTTACTTTGAAATTAAAAGCAGTAACTGAATTGCAGTTGTAATAAAGATCAGCTCAAAGCTAATTTAGTCAACCAACTTTATTCAGTGTAAGTACAAGCTGCTTTGTTGCCGTTAAGGATCCCACAGCGGCTCGATCAATCATGTCTGAGTTTGGACGCTGGAAAGTCGTGTTGTTTTCAAAAACGACTGATGTTGATGGTCAACAAAGGGGAAAAGACCATTTAAATATGGCTCAAGATAGATCACTGCTACGATACTGGGTCAAATATTTATTCTAGGAAACATTGAAAAAATGGTAAAATAAAATAAAATATGATGTAACAAACACCAGACGAATTAGAAATTGTCTTTCTGTGGATTTGACCAAGATGTTCATACATGCTATTATTCTCTCCCACTTCTCTTATAGTATTACATGTTGACTTTAGGCTGAAGGAACAGTCATTAAACTACTTAACTTTTAAAATTTTGGAGTATCATCAGTGTAAGATATTAGAGAAACATCCATTTTTAGCTTAATTTGTAATAACCACGTGTGTCTTGATGGTGGATGGTTAAACTCTGACCTGCTAAGGGACTTCACATAAGAATGAGATTTAAGTTCAGTGTTGTGTATAAGATAAATAAAACAAATGTTATTACAGGTTTAGACCTTCAGGTAACCTTGTCCCAGCCAAAGAAACTACTTTGAGTTTTAGAAAATGCTTATTATTCAGTAAAAAGATTGTAAGTGCTCTCATGTCTACACAATAAATGTGAAGCTATAGCCAGCAGCAGGTTAGCTTAGCATAACGGGTTTAAGCAGGGAAACCGCTAGGCCTAATAAAACAAATACGTACCAGCACTTTTAAAATGTCTGTGTTTAAAAAATCCAAACATCACTGGTTTTCACGTAAAGTCTAAAATAAAATTTCCCATTAGCTTATAAGGCTCATTAGCTAACCCGTGTTAGCTAGTGGACATAGGATGTTCTTGTATCTGGATGAAAATCAAAATATAAAGCTAATCAAGCTAAACTAACGGGTTAATCTCACTTCCTGCTTTGTGTACAAGTATAAAAAAACATCATTAACCTTTGTATCTTAATCTTTACAATAAATCCCTGTTCCTTTAACTATAAATGTAAATATCTCACTGTGTACTGTACACTGCACTGAGTACACAGGGCTGTTGTTTCATAAAAACAAACACACTGTGACACACATTTTCAAATGTGTTGAGGCCCACCCAGCAACCCTACCCAGCAACATGAATGTCTCTGTACATTTAGAGCTGATAGCATCCGCTCGCTACCCAAGCACACAGGACTTGGTCTCCCCTTTAGGACATTATCACCTTGTCCAGTCCTCTGGAGGGCCCTCCTCTCCCCTGTGGACCAGCACTTCCTGCTAGCGCTAATTAATTAAGAGGGCAGGTTGGCCACAGTGGAGAGCGAGCCCAGAGCCTTTTCATCTACCAGAAACTAGCAGACAGGATGCCTAGAGACTTATCACCTCCTCTCCCAATAATGCCACTGCACAGCCTGCAGAAATCAGTGGAGATTTAGGAACAGGTTGGCTACATATGAAAACTGTACAACAAAGGGGATCAGCTCCAGCTTTTGTAATAAGACAGTCCTTATAAATTTCGTGTGAGCCTAATATCAGTCTGACCTGTGTTGTTGATTGATTTAATGGATCTCCAGCACACTTCCACTGTCTGTAATTTATTTTGTAGATAACAATACCCGCCTATTTGATCCATAGATCCCCCTGTATGTACTATTGCTTATGACAGCAGTAAACTATATTACAATACACCACTTAACACCAGCCCTACATCATAACATTTGCACATGGTTCTTGTACACAATGGAAATAAAGTGTCAGAGGAAAATAGAGCTGGGAAGCAAGTGGGGGAAATAATACGACCACATTTAATGAAAGGTTAAATTTTCATTTACTCACTATTGACTGAGCTGAAAGGGCCATTATTTATTGTATTGGCATGATGTGGCCCATTAGTGCTGTATTGGAATTGGTTTGGCTTCTTTCTCACTCCCTTCCTCACTGACTCTCAGCATTGTGAGATCGCTCCAAGCTAAAGTGTGAGAAAAGACCTGTTTGTGTGTGTGTGCATGCGTGCGTGTGTGTATATGTGTGAAAGAGACGCACACATAGGCTGATGCGCGCTCAAACTTTCCCCGCTGAATTCCTTTTCGTTCATTTATCCATCGTCTGCATCTTCAAATATCGCTTGGTGATTCG
>OOFC01004666.1:14580-28556 GCA_900323345.1 Pseudochromis fuscus | reverse complement strand
AGATGCACAAACCAAATCTCGTCATAATTTGTTCAACCGCCAGGAGCTTCTTCTCCAAACTAGAAGGCCAGATAAACATTGGAGCAGAGCGAAATCTGGACTTCATCTTTACACCATCAGTTCGATTTTGCTGTGTGTGTGTGTGTGCATGCGTGCGTGTGTGTATATGTGTGAAAGAGACGCACACATAGGCTGATGCGCGCTCAAACTTTCCCCGCTGAATTCCTTTTCGTTCATTTATCCATCGTCTGCATCTTCAAATATCGCTTGGTGATTCGGCCATCGATCTGTTGTTCTCACGATCCTACTGACACATCAATGACAATCTAATTCCGTTCAACGGATTTTATCGGCCGCTGTCTCCGCAAAGTGACAAGACACATTGCGGCCGTGCGTAACCTAATAAAAGAGTGCTCTGCTCAATCCAGATTAAGTCACGAGACGGCGTGGCTCCAGAAACACACAGCACATTCATTTAGAGGGGCCCTCTAATTGGGGCCGTTGGAGAGGAGGCGAGAGGTGTAAATGTTGCTTTGTTTCAAGTCAGAGAAACCCTCCCTAAGAGCATTTATTCATTTGTTTATTAGCATCCCGGTGTACACATGACAGTATTGCAATAATGAGGTGACATCTACATAATTCTGTGCTTAGCAAAAGCACCCCGAGGCCGAACTTTACGCAAATATTCAAATCCAAGATCAGGTCAATAGCTTTGAGGTTAACGGGGTTGTAGACTTCTGGTCTGTTTTCAGGTCTTGCTCAGAAAGAGGACAGTTTAAACCTTTCATCTGCAGGTCAGGAGGTTTTTGGTCCTTGCTGCACTGTTGCTATGTTGCTCATAAATTCATAGTTTTAATCATTAATGCACAATGCATAGCAGGAAATGACAGTGACTCATCTATTAGTCAAAAATATCTGAATAAAGGGATTGAATTAGGGAAACAGGATCTAACAGATATATAAAGCTTTCCTATACAAGGAAATGTTTAATCATCCTCTGTGTCTTCTTAATTTGACAGAATTTATGCTTGTTTTTTCCCTTGCTATATATAGATATTCATGGTTAGATCAACATTTTGAATTTCAGAATAAAATGCAGAATTTTATTGTTTATTTTGAGATGGAAATCCGCAGGAAACAACTTTTAATGTATGGGAATGTAAAACAAAGATGTTTCACTCAGAGACCACAAGCCTCTGCCAAGGCATGATCCACGTCCTCCACACAGATTGATGACATCATCCTCCTGCATGTGTGTGTGTAAATTTTCAACAAAATTCATTAAGATGTCACAAAGTTATGAATTTTCATTTGTCTATTGTGAGAGATTTTTTAGCATATCTCTCTGTCTCTCCCTCTCTTAATAAATTAAAATGAAACAACAGACAGACAAACAAATGCAGATGAAAACATGACCTCTGTGGTGGAGGTAAATTAAAAAAAAAAAAAGGTTGTGAAAGAGTCTGCCACTTGTCTTGGTCTTTATGCTAATACATCTCAAAATGAATTTGTAAAAGATAAATTGATGTTAAAATGCTACAAAGCATGTTAAAATGGAGATTAACCTCATGCTGGAACCAGCACTGCTGTGACCTGACCTTGGCAGTGAAAGTCTGGCCTCCTACACACAGTATTTCTGGGGCTTTATCTAGGAAAGCTAAATAAAAGCACTCTGACAGAGGGCACCAGATGGCCTGGGCTTTAGACAGACTGGCATGGATAGACAGACTTCTCAGTGTCACATTCACATACACACACCCATTCAAGCAGGTACATACTCATGCACACACACACACACACACACACACACACACACACACACACACACAGTGTCACAGAGGTCAATGTGCTAAGTATGGCAATGCCACTGTGAGTGCCATCTGGCAAACCGGGGTCAAGGTTGCACCTTTGGGAGCTGAGACCTGAAGCAACTGAGCTCATCCACTGGACCTGTGTGCATTTCTGTGTACATCAGAGTAGCTGTGTATTGATATTTTTTTAAGTAATTATTTGCATTGTGTCACAAAACACAGAAAAATACAGCCCGATACACAGATCACACATACCTGCATGCTCTTCAAATTTTACGACTCCATCATTTCCCCTTGACACGGTTTCTTTCCTCCTTTTTTCCCTAAACTCTACATAAACAGCATGGGGCTTTACTGCCTTGTTTTCTGTCTGTTGGCGCGCTGTGCCAGCATCCGACACCAGCTCCCTGCCACTTTCACAGGCTGTAAACATCTGGGCAGGGCCTTTCATCTGGTCAATGTGGCAAGGGGACCCAGGGGCTCTGGATTAGCGCCATGATAAAAACAGGCTCCCGCACTTGGTTTAGCAAGCTTCAAGCCCGCCACTGTGACAAGCTGTGTTAAAAAAAGCCAAAGGAAAAAAAAAAATTTACAGGCCAACACCACAAATTAATAGTTTCCTCCAGAAGGCAAACTAGGTCCAGAGTGGGCTCATTAATTTAGCATGAAAATGGCAAGGGCTATCAGACATTACGGTGCTGTTTTAGCGTATGTTCCCATGTATTTTTCACATTAGCCTGTATTATTAACAAACTTTAGATTGTTGTCGAAAAGGCAATTTTTTTCAGACTAAATACAAACTCAAAACTTAAGTGATGAGCTAATGTTATTATAATATCCATCTGTCATTGTTTTTATGGCCCCTCTGTTTTAGTGGATGGAGTAAAAGTCATAAAGATGGTAGGCAGAAGGAATGACACGCAACAAAAGTCCCAAAACAGACTCAAAACATTGCAAGCCCATGGCATGTATCCTCTTCTGCAGAGCCACTATCTGCCCCTGGCTTTTTTTTTTTGTTTTTAACTTCACAGTAAATCTTCAGAAGCAAAGGTGTCAGTCAGCACCAGTGTCATCACAAGAGATGATGTCATTCATCTATCTATATATAGAGCCGTATGGTCACGGGTGTGTCTACAGTGTGTTTTATCTCATTGAAAGGGCAAGTGATTTTCTTTCACCGCTGTGTCAGGGTTGAGATGGACTGCAGTTCAACAACATTAATATTTAAGGAACCTCAGCAACTGGCCTCACCCTCATCCATTATTTGGGCGCTTTTTGACACTCACAGATTGTTGTCCCTGGGTGACGCACAGGCAGCATCCAAAATGTTGCCACATATAGTGAAATTGCAGAGATGCTCATAGGTGACAGAGAGTGTATCGACTCCCGGTGGAGTTCGAGGTGATTCCTTGTTTGATGAGCCTTTAACCGGGCGAGGACCTGGAAATGTACATACGATAAGTGCAGTGATGAAATTGTTGTTGCTCAGCCTGTTGAATTAATTGCCCCCCTGCATGGTTGTATGATGATCAGATGATAATATTTTTCCCTCTAGAGGATTGCCACATGGGAATATTTTTGCCTTTTTTTCACTAGTCAGTTTAAAAGTGCCCACATACAGAATGTGTACATGGCTCTGAACAGCAGTAGATCTCAATCTCACACACACACACACACACACACATGCAGACTCACATACCTGGAAATGATTTCAGGGACTCAGGGGAATGTGGCCCAGCCGACACCCCTGTTCTGACACTGAGAAGCAGCCCACCGCTCCCCCACCCCCCCAGCTCCATGTCCCTCCTCAACCCACCACCTCTGTGTCCTGTTCCTGGGGCCCCTAATGCATCCCCAGACCCCTACCAGAGCAGAGGCTCTACAACATGCTGGAGCAAATCAAGTATTGACCTGAAGCAGTTATGTGCTGTAGAACATTATATTCTCATCCGGGTGGCGTGGTGACTGTAAAGAACACTCTGTTTGCCGTGAAACATGGCTTTGCTTATGCACTCTGCTGCACGCCCAGGCGCCCACGACGCTCGTACATCAAGCGCCGGCCTTGTCGCTTGCTTTATTGAGAGGGAAAACAAAGGGTTGAGCCGGTTGGAATCATTTTTTCTCAGGACGATTTTTCAAAACAGCACCAAAAGCTTTCCTTTTGGGGTTTTGGGGTGGCCGAGGAGGAGAGAACGGGCGATAAAATTGATGAATGGCAGATTGATGGATTTCATTCCTCCGCTGAGGAGAAAAACAAGAGAGATGCACATAAGGTTTTTTATGTTTGGAGAGTTTGGGAAAGTTACTTGTGACTGATGAAAATGTTTGTTTGCACATTGCCATGCACAAGTGGTCATAGTAACAGTTTAAGCAGCAGTAGTGCCTGTTGTTTTTTGATATATCAGAGAGAGGATCAGCCATACAACACTTATACTGACTTCTTACTTTATATGCAGACATATCTGAAATGCAGAATCGTGCACCTGGATAAATCATTTTGAAATTTAAACAGTAAACATATTTGCTTTAAAGCTTTACTATACTGTCAACACTATATGTGTGGTCTGTAATTTTGTATTTTGTAACTAATAGCAATAAACATATGCATGCACATTATCTGCACTGACATTGTTGGTGTTGACACCTTTTAGGGGCTCTGTGGGTTATCCAGGATTTTATTCTGAAAATTTAAACTTTCTTTAATTGCATGTTAATATGTTCTTTACCTTGATGCCAGCTGCCATTATCATCAATACTGCACCACTGCTCAGCTGACTCTGTCTTGTAGATATTACATTTTTATGCAAATTATTTGTTTGCTATGATATTGCTCTCAGGTATTTCAGTGAAGTCCTATGGAGGTGATTATGATGGATTATGGGTTTTGCAGTTCAGTTTAAGTTTTAGTGAAATGGTCTTAAATGTATTACGCCTTGTGCTTTAAGTCACAGCTGATATTTTCAGTATTAAACCAGGACTTTAACCTAGTGCTCTGCCTTATTAATGTCTAAATATGAGTATAAAGATTATTTAAAATGATGCTTCAGTTGTGTGTGAATGTTTTATTTGAAGAGCAATCAAATGCACTTTCTAATGTATTGGTATGTTCAGAATGACTCATACTGAAAAACTATAATACAAGTGGAATTATTCCCACTAAAACATATTGGCTGTGTAGTGAGTAGTGTTCAAATGTCATTTCTTGGAGGCAGATCCGGGGAAGACGGAAATTAGTATTTTGGTTTTAGGATGTGATTCAGACAGTATACTGGTTTCACGCCATTTGTGCAGATTGCTCTGCTTGGATAATGAAAGTTACGCAATAAATTGGCAAATAAATACTAAACAAATCCTTCAGACCAATTACATTTTACTAAAAAAAAAAAAATCATATTTAATAAAAAAAGAAGCTATTTTTCCACCAGTGCCTTCATTTTTCTAGTCAATACAAGGCCTTAGACTTTAATAAGGACCCATTAAACAATGTGTTTAGTAAATTGATCTGTGAAGAAACACACAATCACCATCAGCCACTAATGACTTCTCATTTGTCTCTGAGAGCAGTGAGCCTCCTTCATCCCTCTCTCTTCTCTGCACTTCATTCATTTATTCTCTTTTCCCTCTTTTTCTTCTGCTCACTCCTCAAATCCTTTTCCTCTCCACATCTCACCTCTGTATCTGTCCATATCTTCTGCTCTCCTCCTCTTTCTCACCCCCCCTCCCTCCACTTCCCTCCTAAAGGACACAGGTGACTGAACCCATGACTGTCCTGGCGTCAGAGGATGATACATAACAGCTCAGCCTCAAATGACAAATCCAGCCGACACTGGGCCGAGAAGAGACATATTGATTTTTCAATGATTAATAAGTGGAAAATAATTGTGTTTCATTAAGATGGATGGAGTTTCATTTAGTCCTGTCTCCTCTTCTTCACTTCAGCGCCGGGCAGGCAATCAAATCTGCCGCTGCTGCAGCCCGTTAGCCTGCTATGGCAACAAGGCCAGCCACATGTGTTTTTGTGTGTGGGTGTGTGTGCGTACATGTGTTTGTGCGCCGCTGCAGTTAGAGCATTGGGAAAAAGAGAGCAATGTGAAAAGAAGATGAGAGTCTATCTCTCGATGGGGGACGCGTTTACTTGCAGCAATAGCCTGGGCGCAGCACACAGACCCCATAGAGAGATCACATGCTGACCACAGGAACCCGACTTTTTCATCCTGTGAATATTTCAACAACGCTGATTATGTTTACATACATGGAAATTTCCCCTCTGAATAAGATTTTGTCATCCTGGGTTTGGGTCAACACATTGAAAATATCAACACTTGGTTAGAATAACCCTGGTTAGCTCATGCCATTATTATGGGAAACTGGAAACCGTAAACCATTGGTGGTGATGACTGGCCAAATGTTGGCACAAATGATGGCTCCTCAGAATCAAAGAGTTTCTTTCTAGACTCACTCACCATTTTGCGGTTATGTAGATCACAGAAGAGGAAGAGAAGCCAATTTCCTCACTGATAGTAGCTTTAACATACAGCAGAAGGCATCGCGTTTACAGGCCGAGCTGTGCTCTGAATGAGGGGCACAACTCAAGTGGAAAAACTTCTCCACTCGGTCTTACTTACAGGTTTTAACTACATGTACTGATTACAACAAGTAAAGGCATGCTGTATAATTATGGGAGATGTGGGAAATCACTAACTGGAGGAAAAAGTAGATAACACAGATGGAGGGAAACACTCCTGTTACAAAACAGATAAACCCGACTGATAAACAGTTTTGTGTGTATGTTATATGTGTGAACTCCCAGTGCATTATGGGCACATGCTGATTTGGCAGTGTGCAGGTAATAAATTACCACTGGACACTGGCCAACTGCTTGCAAAGTTTGTTAGTGGCCTGTGAATCTGCCAACATTGTTGTGGGCTGTGTTGGTGGAAAATCATAAACAAACATGGATGCAGTAAAAAGGATTGTATTTCACGGTTTTGCAGTTCTTCTACTGCTAAGATGACACAGCAAACACAGTTTTCAGCAATTTTAATATATGCTTTTTATTTTGAATAAACATTTAAAACACACGTTTTTTCTTCGATCTACACAAGAACAAACATTAGAAATAAACATTAGAAGTAAAACAATATTAGCACAAACCTCCACCAAGGTATAATCCACGTACATCTGTTTTTGATCTGATGTGTCACTAAATGAAATCTCATCTCTACCAAATTGTCTCAAATTATAACCATCATCCTTCTGCATGTGTGTGTAGCTTTTCAATAAAATCCATTGAGATAAAGACAAAGTTATACATTTTTTTCAAACCATCATAAGAGATAGGGATTTCCTCAAATTTCAGGATTTTTTTTTTCAGATCAGATCACTTCTGCTGATCTGGCTCCAAATGTAATCAGTTTTTGCTTGGGTAAAAAATTGTTGATTAAACACAGACTGAACAAACCAGGTGAAAAACTAAATTTTCTTTAGCAACGGTTAAAAAAACCCCATCTATCCTACTACTTATACAGGAAATAGACATATTTATCATTTTTACAAGTAGACATACAGACATTTACTATAAATGTGGCACCACCAGTCAAAATGAATACCATCTATATTTAAATAATTAGCATTACTAACTTTAACTTATCAATTTTTTTTTTATAACCTTGACAGATACCTGTAATTAGATATTGTTAATAACTGGGTTACCCTTTGCATCTAAAGCCAATGAGGACACTTAGGACACTTATAACTTACTAGAGACCTAAAAAAATACATCAAGGTCATTAATGAAGAGCTGCATGAGTGAACAAATGAATTAACACTGTGTGGGTATTTAAATTGTAGATTACAGTGCTAAATTTATTAGGTGAATGCAGAGAGCCAGACGACACAAGAGACCATTCTGAATATGCAAATACCAATCATTTTAAATGATAATTCAATGAATTACTCATGAGCTGAATAAAGACCTCCAATTGGACCAAACAATCCTCCACACGCTTTTATTTTGAAGGAAGAATTGCACAGCGAGCCATTATGATGCAAAGTGATGCAACACCGCCAGACAGTGTCCATTGAAAAAGGTGTTTTAAAATTATTGTGCGAGATAAACCCATACAAGAGAGGGCCTTGTTTTAAATGAAGGCATCAAAGGAGGAGGTGGTGGTGGAGGATGGTGGTGGAGGAGGTGGGGAGGCTGTAGCAACCATGACTTCCATCCCAGCATCCCTGTGTATCACTTTAATGTTCATATAATGACATCCCCTCCAAGTTTGTGTCATGGGCCATCAACAATCATAATTGTAAAGTGATTCATTGAGTGATGTTGTCAACAGTGCTACTGTCAAGAGAAACTGATACCAGAGAAAGAGAATAGGGGCCTCTAATGAATATATCAATAACCAGTGACAGGTGAAGGAGTGCTCCTGACGAAATTTCAAATAAGCTCTAACACCTCTCCTGGATGTCGTCATTTGTTTTGTTTTGCTGTAGCATACTCTGTCAAAGTGAGCAAGTAAATAACACAATTAACAGCAAATATATAACGTTTTAAAAACAGTCATCAACATCGTTTGTGAGCTTAAAACTTAAGTTTGACTGTAAATTCAAAAATTTAAATCGGAGAAATATAGAGATTTTTTTTCCGGTTGTCATTGTGCTGTTTGTCTTTTTAATAAAACACTGTTGGACCTCCTCTCTCTGCATTTATATATACATTCATAACTCCTTGTGGATGCTTCATAATAGAGTATATGATTCCAGTGAACTTGTGTGTCTCAGAAAGTGTATTTCACTTCATTATTTGCTCATATCAAGGACACCGTAAGTGGGAGCCTCAAATTGCTGGGGACCGATTTGTCGTCTTTCGCCCCGTGTGAGTGTTTGTGTTTGTCTTTGTGTCTGCGTATAATCACCTACACACTTCACGGGGGAACGCTAGCGATACATCACCCAAATGAGGTCCAGTCGAGGCCATGATCCATCACCCAGTGTCTAGTCTAACAGCGAAGGTAATGAGAAAGGAACCTATGCAACATTGATGGGGCCTCGCTGCCGACAACACACGGACAATGGTATTGATGGCCGACTGAAGGAGTGACCATCTTATTAAAGGCTGTTTGTGGATATGAAATGGGAAAAAAAAAAGAATGACATGGATGCACACAAGAGGTTTTAATATCCAAATGTCACTGCAGTAATTAGTGTGTTCATATATATATATATGTAGGACTGCTGTGGGTCCACACACACTCATCTCCTCCATACACCTGCCATCCTGGCCCAGTGTGGGGAATAAAAACCTGGCCGAAATGCAATTAAAGGGGCACTGTGGTGCTCCATTGTCACATCACGCCGGGGCTACCTCTCCCTGCCTGCCGCATTAATAGGGTTTCAATTGCCAGCGCCCGCTTCTTAATGGCTGATTTATTTCATTTTAATACCCTTGTCAAGAGGTAAGGCCTCGACTGAGGGTCTCATAATAGAGGGAGCATTTCCCCTCTTTCTCAAGCGGGAATGCTCGGCTCTAAAGATCTCCACTTGATATGTGGACTGCAGCCCTCTTGACTGAGGCACCGGTGGGGGGTGTAGAGGTTGGGGGATGGGATATTTGAATATAAAAAGTGTTATGCAGCTGCTAACTTACTGAACATTACTTACATGCAATGAATGGATGAATATAGTTGCACTGGAGGGTAATTATAATAAACCAGGATGCATCATCAAAAGTTAAAACATAACATCGTGCGTTTGTGGCGCAGGAATTCCCAACATCACAGTCTTTGTCTTCATCTCTCTATGTCTTGAATTGTAGGACAATGGCAACACTTTTCCCAAGAGAGACTCAATTGACTGGAACCTCTGTCATTTAACACACTATTAATTGACTAATGTGCATCACGTCGCTATGCAGCATAGGTAGATGAGGACCATGGGGCCTTATCAGAGTGGATTATGGGAAATTAACTGAAGCGGCGACAAAACAGGCGCATTCCTGCCTTTTCTCAGCATCACAAGAGCGCACAATTAGCTGTGGCGGAGCGGATGTTGCTGTTTTGAGATTATTTGCACAAAGGCGATTATTCTAATCACTTAATTCCGGCATTATGAGAAATCTGCTCTGTTAAGCATCATATTTCCATTTCCCCAGACAACTGTGTGCAGAGGAGACTTCATCAATATCATTACTCACTACATTGTTTTACTCAAACAACGCTCGTCTGATTAATGAATAGGCAAAAGACAGTGTACAGCCGTAATTCTCGCAAATCAATTACTCATGCTAAGGAGGCCTGTGTTGCAGATCAGCTACAATATAGTTAATCATACACTTTCAATGGGATGCATGAAGTCAGTCATTCAGTGGGTTGGTGTGATAATCGACACTAGTGTATTAAGTGTTTACCGTGTGCACGCGAGGAGAGGTGTTAGTGCGCGCAGTACAATACGTGCATTCATGCAAGCATGTGCTGCCGAACATACAGTTTTTGCATCCATGTAATTGCATTACACGATGCTTTTCTTGGATATCACACAATAAATGAAGGAGACAAATGCACGTAGCCTACATCATCATCCCCAACACATGCTGTTTACAGTACGTAGCCCCCAACTGTGAGCTGCAATCTCACAGTTTCCATTAGCATAAGAGGCTTTGAATGTGAATGTCTCTGCTGGCATGATCATCAAAGGACAGTTGTGGCGATAAAGTAATCCCAACACTTTGAAAAGTTAATTATACAAAGAGAAAATTCACATACACATGTACGTCATGCACGCTGACACCGCCGCGCAAATAAACATTCAAAACATCGGTAAAATCATTATTTCAATTACGCTCCTCGAGGTGTCAGATGAAGTATATCCTGATTATGGTACGGGGATCCATCCATCTGCGGTCGCTCTCCATTCTGGCTCTAACGGCTCTAATTAGCTTTCTGTCTATAAGACCAATCTTTCATTCATCAATCGATTGATTTCCCTGTCTTCATTACGACAAGGCTGACATGGTGTTGCTGAGTTGAAAGCAAAGATGGCCAATTCTGTGCGAAAGGTTAAACATGTTAAGCTCGGCAACTATCAGACGGACAAGCCATTGTTTGGGGCAGGCTTATAAATGAATATGTCGCTTCCAGTTTTTCTTTTCCTACCACTGGACGGCCATTAATGATGACATCATCAGGCAAAATATACTGATTAAGAGACCTGAAGTCAGTGAGTTTTGCTCAGTGTCAGAAGTTTTTCCTCCTTTTTTTTGCCATGCAGCTATATCAGTTTAATTTAATATATATCAGCAAAACACTCATAGGAATCTGTATCTTCTCTCTAACAAGAAAAAAACCCAAGTGTTGGCTGGAGGGGGCGGGCGACCGTATTTTACTCCCGTCTCCGTAATTCCACTTCCGAACTTTCTGTTTTCTCCCCCTCGTGAAATCGCGTTTCAATCGCCGCCATGCTCCACCCACTGATCTGCTATCACGCGACGCCAGTCACGGTTCAAAGCGGAGATTACCTTGTTTTTATTTAGAGAGGAGCGAGTAAACTCTTCTACAGCATCAACCTTCGCACAGAGCCCGCTGCTGCGCCTGTCAGCGGGAAAATAAACAGATGTGCATTTTTTTTTGTGTTTATAACTGCTCAGAATGATGGATTACAGAACACAGATAGCGGTAATTATCGGAAAACCATTAACATTCCCACACCATCCATACTGTTGCACACACGCTGTATCGCACTTTGGACATGGGATGTAGACTCTACAGTACAGAGGGAACGTGTGCTTAGCTGAATAAACGCTTGCTTAAATCCACTCGCCTTGCCCTCAGGTTATCTTTATCCCATATTTATTTTTATCCTCATTTTCCCTGATTCCCTGTGTCTCCCTTTTCTCTCCACACCAAGGTGTACGGGTTTACAGTAATGCAGAGTGTATGTGAGCGGCGATGGCATGCATTGTCCCTGTTTGACAGCGTCTCAATAGATAATCTCCGAGTGTCTTGGATTTTGTTCAATCTATTAACCATAATGGCATATATTTAGTGCTTTCTAACTTTGCCTTGGGCTTCTGTCACCCTAACACAGCATTGAAAGTGGCAGCATGTTAAAAGCAATGGAATAGCACGCTATCTGGTTGTTTATGAAAACTGAAAAGCATTTTGTTTACATTGGAGAAGAGACAATTTATTTGTAATTCGCAGCAATGGAGGCATTAAGGCTTTCAGTCTTGTGAATGTAGGCGTATTTCAAGACAAACTGATAAGCTCTAATAGATGCAGTTGACAGCGGTAATTTGAATATAAGGTCCTACAATGAACGTAAGCAGCTGGTATCAAAGCAAACAATGCAGTGCAGGACTTCATCCAGGGATACAGAGCCACATGAAACACACTGAAGCTCAGTCTGTATCCTACAGGAATATCTGCAAACACACAACCACACACTCACACTGATCAATGAATTTCTCTGTACAGCTCATAGAGTAGTAACAAAGTTACTCCTCTGAAGATAAAATGTAACATTTACTGTATAATTATATACTGAGGTTGTAATGATGATAAGGTCAGGGCCATCTAATAGATTGTTTTACTGAAATATTACACTGTTGTTAGTCATGTCATGTCCCAACTACCAACTGATGTCTATGCATTTGAGTGTAGTAAGCTCCATACATTATGTAATAACTGTTTAAACAAACAATACAATAATTAATTTAACTTTAAACTACAAAAATGATCTGTTTACATGAACTGAACGGCTAATTCTGCATTTTAAAGAAATTACAAAAACGAAAAACACACACACATTATTTTACATCAACAGACCATGAATATTCAGGAAATACCTATACCAATTATTTCAAATAACTTTATAAAACATACGTCAATTTCATGCAACTCAAAATCACATTTCAAACACTAAACTACAGACTACACAGCCATCAAATAGATAAAATGCCATTAAAACTAATTTAGTTATTGTCAGCAGGTTAACATGGAATCAATACCAGGCACCAAAAATAACACTAGTGTTACGCTAAAAGCTTTTATTAGCTTGTATAATGAGTGTAAGCTAGTGTAATGATTATTTGTAATGTACAAAACTTAAGTGACTCTAATTTTTCTCCAAATATTAGAAAGTGAAATTGTGAAAAGCCTTGATGAGGATTTTAATAAAATATTTCTTCAGACTTGGTGAGACATTGCGGTTTCATAAAGAACTGAAAAAGTATAAACAGCAACAACTTTTATATGTGTGTCCAACTAACAGGATTAAACTACTGGTCTGGTTTTCTGCTGTGCTCTGTATTGTATGGACAGTCTTTTAATCCGATTTGATGTAGGTTTAGATTACCTCAGTCTTCCATTAGACCGTGTTCATTAAAGACAAACTATACGTTAAGCTCTGTAACTTTCTGCTTCACTGTACGTTTCAGTAAAGCAGCAGGAAACACAGACTTGTCCTCAGCTGCAGAGGTTAGCGGGTGGATAAGGAAATGAACCATCAAGATTTCCTCTAATCTTTCCTTGTCATCATGTTAAGTCCATAATAACAATAAGAGCATGAAGGCAGGAGTCTGTTTTCTGATAACCTTCCCATTTCCAGGTTATACTTGTTTGGGAAGATCATCGTAACACTTTGTGAATCATCTCAAAATTTTACTTATATCCCCGTCACTGAATGAAGCACTGAAAAAAAAAGCCTCCTGTGTTTTTTCCTTCTCATTCCTTTTCTCCCCATTTATGCTAATAGCGATGGTGTTGCATGATTAGTGGCAAGTATTTACAGTAGAGACATTTGCTAATCAACCCGTAGAGTTATGCTGCAGGTCTGGGAGCAATTACGTCCACACACACACACACACACACAGAGCCCATATTTACAACGCACACACACATACAGTCATATGTATACCTATAGAGACCCGAGCATACTCTCACACACACACGTACACATGCAGTTAGAAACACATCAATTACCAGGGCCCGCGTTTTACATTTAATCTTCTTATTGGATCCTTGTTAATGTTAACCACTTCCTTCCCCCGCAGTTTATTTTGCTTTTGTGCATGTGGCCTCTGCTCTCAGCCAGTGTTCACGGACCAGACCATCCATAACCTGCACAGACAGACAGACAGAGGAGGGGGGGGGGGGGGGGGCACCA
>OOFC01004665.1:5439-15847 GCA_900323345.1 Pseudochromis fuscus | reverse complement strand
TTCCTTTAATCTTCTTCTACAGCGATCATTAACTTTCATAAACAACCCGTCCAAATTTCAGATTCCATCATTCTACCTGTTTAAATCGTAGATTGTGGTTAATATTATTATTTCATTCATTCAAGTATCAATTCATTTTATATTTATTATTTTCAGCTCCTTTAATTAGATTTTACTATTATTCAATAAATATCATGAAATTCACATGTCGTTGCCTGAAGTATTTCTTTTGTCTGACTTCGAACGTTTAATGATCTGAAGAACTTCATATCCTTCAAACTTATGACTGATGAAATTATTGAAATTATTGTGTTTATCTTAAATGGTCGGTGGTGCCCCTTTAACGAGACAAATTTTATAATTATCAATCTTGATAACGCTACAGATGATACCTAAAAATCTCAAATCGTCACATGCAAATGTGACCTGATCTATCAGCTGATCCATTTAACAATCTGTAAGTCAATCTAAAGAATGTTTTTGACATCTTAAATAAGTCATTTGGTTCAGACATTCAGTCCTGAGATGGGCATATTTGGCATCCCTTTGCCCATTGCAATTACAACTATTAAGAAAATGCTATTGCCTTTGATACTTTACTCGCTTGAAGATTAATACAATTGCAATGGAAATCACTACAATCACCAAAAAGCCTCAGGGTGGCTCTGTGAAATAAGGCTGTGTTGTGCAAAAAAATTCAACACAATCGGGAACCTAACGACAATCACACCACCTACAGTCTACAATCCTCACAGCAAGAACAAATATCCACACTATGTAAGATCTTTGTAAGTATAAGTAAGTAAGTGTAATATTATGTTTTTCCTTGGATAGTTGGGTTCAAAAGTGTTTAATTAGTATTCTAAGTTATCCTCAGTTGTATACCTAACAGTATTAACCAACTGGGTTTGCTTGTTTCCTAGTTTAATTATTTTGTTCCTTTCAGAAGTTGAGTCCAGTAGTGTGGGAGGCTAGGCACCCAGGGTGAGGGCCCTGCATTATTGGATACGCATTTGACACTGGGTCACCATAGGCTACACCAATTTCTTTGTAGTGAGTATTGCTGTGTGTGTGTATCACTTAGGTGAGTATATGGTAGCACCCCGCTCGCACACTCCTTTGTGTAGTCTGCCTCCCTCCTGGTGGCCTCAGCTTATATGTGGTTGATTTTTGGTGTAGATTTCCTGGTTTAGTTTGTTTGGTTTGTTTATTTTGGGGGTTTATTGCAGTCTTAACCATCTTTGTAGCACTGTAGAAGGCCAATTTTAAATATTGTTTATAATAATAAAGCACTGGTTGATTTTCATGCATTTATTCAGTGGTTTAATCTTATTGCTTTTCTTTTCCCTCTTACAGCTAGATTTTGAGTATTAGTTTTTTTTTTTTTAATAAACATTTGGACTTGAGTTTTGATCACGTCTTTGCCTTCTTTTTGTCAGTACTTACCTGCGTAGCCTTGGTAAAATTATAAATGACTAGTCTACTGTGCATTTCCTGGGGTGCAAGTCCCCAGGTGGTGTTGTCGGTTACTACTTTCAACCCCTTGAACCATTGCACTCATTGCCATTCATGATGCACATTATTGATGTTTCTGATGTTTTGTAAATGTAGGTCAGAGGTCATATTCGTGACCATTTTGAGACTAATTCCTCTTCATATTAACATGACATGATGAAAAAACTAGGATCCTCCAAAGGAACAAATTTGTTTTTGGAAACATTACATCTACTCCATGTGTAGTTAGTAAGACTTAGTATTCCACACACTTTCCTCTCCTGTCTGCATCACTGAACTTAATTTGGGCCACCAGATCTCCACATCCCTCCCTCTGTGACCCAACCCACCTTTTGGACAATCATAAAAACATGTAAGTAAAGGGGGATTATCTTTAAAAGGATTTATGTAACTATAGGCAAACAACATTATCGCCTGTGTGTTAATGTTGCCAGGGTGTAACCTTTTTAATCAGTCAAGTAAAACAAACTGGAGAGAAATGACAAAATAATGCAGCACATGACAGGAAATTCAGCGCTGGAAGAAATATGAATTCAACTCAAAAAGAACATCATCTGCCCTTGGCGGCATGCCATCTGCATCCAAGGACATCAGTTCCCTCTTGGGAAAAGCATTTCCACTGCAGCCTGCCCGCTCTCCTCATCCATTACAAAACTGTCAGAACACCCCAGTGGGGAGTGCAACACTTGTAAAAGGAAGAGGGAGGTGAGGTGATTGGCGAAGACTGATGACCGGACTTTTGTATCACCAAAAATGCGTAGTGGACATAAATCTGAATTTCACCGCTCCAAATGTAAATTGTAAAATCTGAATATTAAAGAGGAACTTTACCTTTTTTAAAAGTCATGAATAGTGCAACTCAGGTTTTTAAAACATGCTGGGAGTCTCTCTCTCTCTCTCTCTCTCTCTCTCTCTCTCTCTCTCTCTCTCTCTTTTTAATCTGTGGAAAATAACACCTCATGATGTTATCTCAGCCTTGGCTTTAAGGCTGCGATATACAGTGTACTATAGAAAAATCACTGCTCACTAAATGATGGCTTGTTATTGGAAGCTGGAGGTCACATTCAATGCAAGAGACGCATCTGCATGCCTTTGTGCTTTATTGATTTGCTGCAGTAAGCTGAAAGATCATTTCTAACTGAATTTGTGGGACAATAAATATTTTTTTCTTACTGAAACGTGGTTGCTGTGAGAAGAATATGTCAGTTTGAATAGATCAACCCCTCCAAGTCATATTAATTGTTTTATACCTCAAAGGACAACATGAGAAGTTTGAAGCTAAATAATCGTCCCAACACCTAAACTGTAACACATCCTTAGCCTTTTACATCCACAGTGGGAAACTGTGTGCTGTTGTGTATCTCACAGTTTGTATCTGATTTAGTGCTGAGTTCAAATAAAGTTAGTGTAGGGGGCGACTTCATATAGACATTGACAACAACAGCCTCAACACTGCATTCAATTCATTATTAAACTCAATTGCCTTTTCCCAGAATATAGATAAACCCACTCACTGTTATAGTCCTGTCATCAATCTTGTTTTGACACATGGCATACAAACTAAATATTTAACAGTATTTTTTAAAAACTCTTTTGTCTTAACCCTTTTTAAATAACTTTTGAATTTACTCTAATGAACCAAATAATAGAATAAATTCTGTTACACTGGACATTTGTCTTTTAGTGCTGTAAACAAATTCAAAAAGGTTGCACCATTGTAATTTGTGTCGATGTCATATACCAGCACAGTGGAGAGGAGCTACTCAGACTTTAATGCCACTCGTATTGATTATGTTGTTGTTAGTACTTCAATTTCACCACATTCAGTATTCAGTACCATCACCTGTCTGAAAAGGAAGGTCATGAATATAATACCTTGGCATAATTCAGCCACAAAGCAGGCAGTTCATAAGGTCAACACTTAGAAAGGAAGTGACTTTCCACTCATTTAGAAGAATTTTAACTGGCCTACAAAGATAGTCTAACAACATGTATAAAAAGGTTTCCATGATGATGATCAATAATAGAGGAAAGCAGAAACAATCCCAGGTTTCCTTTCTGCACAGTAGCCAGGCTGACGAAGAGCTACAGCTCCGTTGAGCCTTATGTTATTTAATACTTAGTAGTAACAAGTTTTTTACCAATAAGACTGTGACTATAGGAAAAAAATGGTGAACCAAAACTCAGAACTAGGATTAGTAGAGTAGTTGGTAAAACTATGGGTGGACTGATGGACCAGTCACCTGTCCAGGGTGTATCCCGTCTCTTGCTCATTGCCAACTGAGATATGCTCCAGATCCTCCCGACCCAATTGGATGAGCAGGTATAGAAAATGGATGGATTGCTTGAACTACTAGTTGCAAAAAAGATATTTACTCAGTTGCTAACAGTGTCAGAGAGTGAGAGTCTAATGAAGAAATGCTATTGAACAGCAATATGGGAAATGTGGGATTGACAGTAGCAAAACAACCAAAACTTACTTCTAAACAATACTGACAAAAGCAAATATGGACACCGTTAATCACATGGCAGAAACTCAACACATTTAGGCCTACAGGCATTGGAAAGGGGATTAGCTGCATTGCAGGGAATTCAAACCAAGTGCGACGTGAAGTTGTTGTGCGACAGGATTACACAATAAGTGAATGGGAAGGCACGAGTAAACCCCACAGTTGCATTGTGCGAGTTGAAAAAGTTTCAACTTGAGTTACAAATTTGCTGGTATTGGTGATTCCCCAATGTCATCAAACAGCAAAGGAGGACAAGTTAATTTTTGCCTTATGTGGCCATCCACAGGTTTATCTCAGTACCAAGAAGCAGAGGAAATGTTGTCTGTGGGACTTCAACAACAGGCAAAAGCAGCAATATTTCCAATCTCGTTCATTGCTGGTGGCAGAAGTGGTGGTCGCCGTGGTTACAAGGAAGAGTACTCCTATACTTGTTACTTGTAAGTGGAGATATCACCAGTACACATCCCCGAGTACAGGCGAGGTGAAAATTCGTGCTAGAATGGAGAAGAAAGGTGATCTTAGTAACTCTGAGTCTGGCAAGGTTGTTGGTGCCTATTTGACCAGGAAAGCTACAGTGGACACAGCTTCACCAAAACTGGACATAGGGAGGTTGGGAAAACAATGCTTGTTCTGAGGAGTATCCATTTTTTCTGCTGCATTCAGATGTAAAGGTCCGAATTTGGGGCAAAGAAGTGGAAAACCTGGATCTATCCTATCTTATCAGGATAATACAGTGACTTCTTATGGCTCCTTCCAGCAGGATAAGTCACAAAGCGTTCACAAAGAGTTCACAAATGGCCTCCCCAGTCACATGATCTCAGTTTCAGCACCAATGGGATGTGATGGTACATGCCATTTACATCATAAAGGTCCTGCCCATGGACTAAATCCTCTCAGGAATGTTGAAACCAAAAGGCAACAGGGGATATAGGATATAACCTGCTACTAGCAAGGTGTACCCAATATTAATGACAACTGAGGGAGTGAAATCCTACTATTTCCTGAAGGCAAAGGTGTTTATATCTGTTCTGAAGGACAGCAATCCAAGTTGTATGAAAGACCTACTGTAATTACCTCCTCTTGGCTCCATCCAAGACTGTCCCTGCAATCTCGACATGAAGAATTGTACAAAAAGAAGATAATGGCGTGGGCTTTCAGGAACAAGACTGTTGTTGCGTTTGAGAAAAAACATGTTATGTGTGTTTCACACAGATTTTTGAGGGAGGACGCGGTGCAATGATATGATTTCCCACTGTGAGATTAGGTTTCACACCTCGGTACAGTTTGTTGTAATGCAATTTTCTAAAATAGATATTTGGTTCTCTTTTCCACAAGGAAAAGTCAATCAGTTTACTTTTCAGGAGAGATGCTAATAATCTGTTTGGCAGAATACAATTTTCCCTGTTGCTGTTTCATCAATTGAAGAGAGGATACAGTTGGCCATTGCATTTGGTGCCAAAAAAAGAGAAGGCATGAGGATATCAAGCTTCAAGTAACTGTACATAGATTAATGGGGTTTTCAAGCATGTAGACTTGTATAGGTGGCACTTTAGTTTTCATCATTTCTATCAATTATAGTACAGTTTCACAAGCATCAAATTGTGATGATGATTCCAAGATATAGTGTTGAAAAGAAAATATAAAGTAAGTCAAAGTAAAAGAAATCTCTGCTATTTCTAGGGAAAAAATACTACACATCACATGAAGTATAAAAAAAATGTCTTGTGGATTTCAGTAATGATCCCTTTTTTCCTCTCTGTATTACCTCGTTATCAGGCAATTAACCAGGTTTAGTAACTTGGAATATTCCCGCCTCTCTGTGATGCAGTATATCCACACACACACACACACACACACACACACACATATATATATACACACACTATAGGACAAAAGTTTGGACACACCTTCTCATTCAAGGTTTTTTCTTTATTTTAATGACTATTTACATTGTAGCCACCGTTTGGTCTGATTACTACTTTGCAAACTCATACTTTCCATTTTCTTGATAAACTTCAAGAGGTCGTCACCTGAAATGGTTTCCATTGTCATTCATAGTTTTGATGCCTTCAGGGAGAATTTACAATGTAAATAGTCATTAAAATAAAGAAAAAACATTGAATGAGAAGGTGTGTCCAAACTTTTGGCCTATAGTGTATATGACGTTATACGTGATAGGTGACGGTTTATCACGTGACCAAGACAAGCGTATTGATGTGTCAAGAGGCAATGGCAAAAGTTACGTTGAAGACAATCCAGTCGTTCCTTTCAAAATAAAATGTCTTTCAGACTCTAATAATCAATGCAACGGAAGTTATATTTTTATTTATTCTTTCTGTGTGTCCTGGTAACAACTGCCCCACAGACCAGTACCAGCCCCCAGCCCGATGGTTGGGGACCACTGTTTTCAGAGTGAAAACAACATTAACTCAAATTTAGCTTTTCTAGAGTTTTTAGCCACAGTGTCGATATATATTTTTTAGTTAAAAAAAATATATTTCTCAGTAACACTGCCTCTGCTTGACTTCAGGATATACTGAGTTCTGTTGCTTGCACATAGCATGAATAAAAATGCTTGGCTGGCCTCAATGTTTTGGGCAAATAACCAAATCATATGAATTCTTGAATTTCCTGTAATTAAAATACACTTTGTAGCTTTAATTATGGACCCTCAAGAAAAAATTACGGAGCCATGAAGAAACACAAAATTTCTGATGAAGAAGGGAAAAAAAAGTGCCAGAGAACGATCTTGTGCGCACGAAATAGCATTTCCAGTTTACAGAACAGTGTACATAATTTGTTCAAGTCTTCAGTTCATGAATTAGATTGAAAATTACAGAACACCATCATCCACAAGTGTAATGCCACTTTAAGGTGGACCAGAAAATTCAGCCTCTTCTGTATACTGGAAATGCTAACTCGAGTTCATATCTTGTGCACACCAGATGACTATCTGGTGTGCACAAGATATGAACTCGTGAGCACAAGTAGCTCGAGTTAGCATTTCCAGTATACAGAAGAGGCTGAATTTTCCGGTCCACCTTAAAGTGGCATTACACTTGTGGATGATGGTGTTCAGTAATTTTCATGCTAATTCATGAACTGAAGACTTGAACAAATTATGTATACTCTTCTGTATAGTGGAAATGCTATCTCGTTAGCACGTGAAACTATCTCTTGCGCATGAGATAGTTATCTGGTGCGCACTAGATACCAGAACTTTTTTTTCTCCATTTTTTTTCTTCATGTCCCTTTAGGTGCTCCGTGTTTAATATTCAAATCTTGTGTAATAAATGTGTATTAAAGGATGTTTACAAACACATTCAGTGAATGTTCCTGTTGTGAAAAATTGTCAGTTAATAAATAAATAAAATGTCACAACCAATGGTTCATTTTAGTTTACACTCTGCATACATTTCTCAAATCTGACACTTTTTTTAGATGAAAATAAAACTGATACATTTTTCTTATTATAAAAACAATTCATACAGGTTGTTCTTGTTAATTTACAAAAGGCCTAAAATTCGTCAATTTCAATACATATTTACATATTTAATAGGACACAAAATAATGTAAAAATTTAAATAATTGTAAAAATACTGGACCTGTAAGCTGTAAAATCAAACTCCCAAATATTTTAAAAAGTCCCTGTTAAGTTTTTGATTTGATTGATTTTATTTGTCTCAAACAAACACAACTAGAAAAACAAACAGCAGGTTTTTTTATTTCCTTTATTTCTAAAGTGTACAGTAAATAACCAACCAATACCCAACAGACAAACCAGTGTGGCTGTAGAGATTAGCTTTTACTGAGACAACTTAAAAAAACAGCAACAACTATAAATCGGCAGAAGCTCCAACACATCCAAAGCAAATCCAGAAATGCATTATTGAAAAGAGGATGACACATGTAAACTGTTGGTGGATGGAGTGGGTGACAGGTGGGGTGGAGCAAAGATGTGAAGGCGTCTGCACCGTACTTGTGGATGTTGATTTCAAATTGGAATTGATGACATTTCACCAGAACACATGAACAGATGAGACCACAGATTGAAACGGGCCTTCAGAGACACTAGTGAATAATGTCATCAAGGAAGAGGGAGGAGATAAGAAGGCAGCAAAATGGGAAAATGTGTGGGAGGTGAAGGAACAAGAGTAGGAAATCAGAGGAAGACGTGTATAAAAACTGAGATGGAGTCGTGTACGGCATACATGCGGGGGCTCGAACTCTGCGACCCCACATGATAAATCACCCAGGATTCATTGGGACGTCAACAAAGTGTCCCAGAGCCTCAGTGCTGCGGCTGCTGCATTAACAGGAGATGGATGGAGATGTTCGGAGTCCTGGTGTACACAGTCGCATGCTCTTTGCTCTTCGCCCCGCCATCAATCATGATTCGAAACTCATACGCTGCCGCACGCATGTACACACATCCATCAGGGACGCACTCAGGGAGACTAAAAGCAGGAAATCAGTTATCTCTCAAATCAAACAACCAGCGAGCCGACTCTCAAAAGAAGAAAGATGGATAAATAAATGAATATTTAAAGTCCTCGCTGCCCTTCCTCTGCTGATGAATATCGTTTTGACATCATGTTGACGTGAGGTTTTCTATAAAAATTTAACAATTACTGTGGCTGTGGCTAACTTTGTGTTGAGCTAACACACCACTGGGTAAACTGATGAAAAAAAAACTTTTAAAAGATGAAACCAATTTGTTTTTATTTCCTTAATTTCATTAACTGTTTCAATCCCTGTTTTTTTTAGCTGGAATTGTGCTTTGGTAAAAAAACAAACAAATGTCTCATCTTTAAAATATCTTTGTTTTTTTATTTCTTAAAATAACCGTCATTTGTCTGAGTTCAGGTTTCTGTAGGAAGAAAGTTGTCTGTACAGTTTACTTCATGTATTCTGTGAGTAGGCGGGTTCCCAGCTCTGATTGGCTGATGGCTTTTTAAGATAATTAACGCAAATTATTACCTTAAAAATGTATTGGTTGAATGGCAGTGTTCATAAATCATAAAGACCTGTTCAAAAAAAGTGATCAATTAATTATACAAATAAATTAGAGCATTTTACTACAGAGTGACTGCAGTGATGGACGAGTTTCACCTGGCAATCTTATTTCACTCTAACTGATGCAGTGAGTAGCTCCGCATTTCTTTTTGTTGGAAGACATTGAGATGGATCTAAAAATTGGATTAAACTAAAATTCGGTTTAGAAATGTCGAACGTACAATTAAAACCTGTCAGGAAGGTGGTGAAACATCATAACCCAGGAAGAAATGTGGTTGGAAAAGATCGGGAAGGATTAGCATTAGAAAAACAACAAAAACAAAAAACATTTGGTGAAATCAAATTGTAACAAACAAACAAAAAAACAGCGATTAATAGTGAAAGTAAGAGCATGTCCACACACACACAATGTGAAGAGGGAGTGAGCATAGGGATGGTCTGGAGCAATGGAAAAGTCCAGTGGTTCAGAGTCCAGATCGACCCTGTTTCACAGTGATGGTGATGACCCAGTATGAGAAACCATACAAGCCTGTGGGGGTAGTATGAAGTGAGTGGTGCTTCAGTTGGTCAGGTCCAAGCTCAGCAACAACCAAAAACTGAGGTCAGCTGACCCTGAATATAATGAAGCACCAGGTTTTCACAGCAGTGGATTTTTTTCTACCTTGATGGTATAGGTATAATCCAAGATGATCAGGCTCACATTGGACCACAGAGTCCAGACCTGAGCTACTCTGAGAATCTCTGGGTTGTGCTGGAGCAGACTTCACACATCATCCGACTCTCCCATCATCAATACAAGATCTTGGTGAAAAATGATTGCAACTCTGGACAGAAATAAATGTTGTGATATTGCATGAGCTTAATGAAACGACGGCATGTGCCAATAAAAACTCGGTGGTCCAATGAAATATTAAAGTGCATGACTTTTTCTCAGTCAGGAGTATAACATAGTATAAGAAGAGAGGGAGAGGGGGAGTCAGTGGAGCAGAAACATCCTCTCCATGCAGCACCATACTGCTTTGCATACCATCCTGCAACAGTCGAGTACAAAAGCGATCAGTGTATGAGCAGTTTTCCCACCAATGGTCAAGCATGCACTGAGGTGATCTGGGGACATTATGCAAACCACACACATACCAACTTCAATTAATTAAGTTTTTTCTTGTACTATTGACATTTCCTCTGTTTTCAGACCTCTGAGTTGGACGTCATGACTACATCTGACACCAGTGATCCTGATGAGCAGGTGAAGCCAAACTGTTGACCCCTTAACGCCAATCCTCACATATTTACATCATACCGCAAATTAACAACCTCCACTTAATTTAGCATCAGCTTGAAAGCAAAAACATGACATGTTATTTATA
>OOFC01004660.1:11586-23990 GCA_900323345.1 Pseudochromis fuscus | reverse complement strand
GTGAAGGGGCTGATTAAATATTTAAAGTATGGAGTACTTTCCCTTGGCATCAGGTGTAACTCACTCCTGTAATCTCAGATAGCCCGGTGCACGGCACAGTAATTATAGTCGAGTTAACAGTGTGAGGCGGAGAGGGTCCACGACAGGCAAGGCTTTGTTGTTTATGTCTGCTTACAAGTTTATAGGCCTGTTCCTGCTTTCACCTGCTCCTGTATGCAGGCATGTGGCCTCTTTGCATCCATCCTTGTAAGAATCGTTATGTTGTTTTGTTGAGGCTGTTATGGTTGGCTGAACAACTGGAAAAGATTACATTCTGTTTTTTTCACCCGAGATGCAAATACGTATAATGTTCGTACTTTAAAAAAAATGCAACAAGGTTGGTGTTTTCTTTTCACAGCTGAATAGAAAATCTTGACAACCAACGTGTGCATTAAAGCACTGATGGGCAAATTCAGCTGATGTCAGCATGAAGTCGAGCAGAAGATGCACCATGGACAATATTTCTACAGCATGTTCACAAGGGCTGCAATTCATTTAATTAGGATTAGATTAAATAAAACATATTAAATGTTTTGTTAAATGTATTTCTAAGCTCCTTTGATTTATTACATGTTGATAAATTTTTATCATAAACCCAAAATCTGCTCTTCTGCAAAATAATCATTTTCCCAGTTTTTTGAAATGTGTGTTTCCAGCCTCTCACTGTGACGTTCCTCCACAGACACCACCTCTTCAAACACCTCTTCATAGTTAATATTAGATGTTTTCACCATTACTGCACCATTTTCACTTCACCATTTATGGTTATGGTTAACGACCTAACAATTTACTATTTCAACCATTCCTCCACCAGTTTTAGCTACAACCCAGTTTAGCAGCTACTTATTGATTAGTGAGCAATTTAAAATCTGTACTTTTGTATAAAAATGAAATAGTTTACTCCTTACTTTTAGTTAATAGACAATTTCCCACTGTTTATCCATTATTTAAACCAGCTGTAACAACATTATGTTCCCAGATCAGGGTTACATTTTGAACTCTTATATACTTTTATCTAGTTACTCCAGCTATTTATTACATTTTCATTATTATCTAATTTAATCATTTATGAATTAGTTTTTCTCTGAAGTATTTCTCTGTTTCTTCTCTTTATTTGCTACTTTTAGTAAAGTAATCTGTTCAGGTCTACACACAGTTCAGTTGTAATTTATTTCTTTGTGTCAGTGTATTTTAGTCGTGCTACTCTTTCCATGTACTCACCAGGACAATGTACCCTAATAAATGTTGGGTTGTTTTAACACAGAACTGGGTCAGTCTTGGACTAACTACATGCTGGGTTCATTTAACCCAGTAAGATGTGCGTCCACAACATGTTGGGTAGAAACAGCCCATCCCACAGAGTTACATTTACCAGCATGTAGTTAGATCTAATATTTACCCAGATGTAGATTAAAAATAGCCCAACATTTTTTAGTGTGTACCCCTGGTTGGAAATCTCTCTGTTCCTAAATGTGAAATATTCAGCACTACAAATACATTTATTAGAAAAATTACATTTGGGCTAACACCTAACATACACAACAAAATGAACTTATTTTAAATGTAAAAGAGTAACTGAGAAAATCCTAGACTCCTCCAGAACTGCACTAAAAGAAAACTTCAAGGCCCAGGTGAGGCTCGCTGCTGCACAAAAGTTCTTTGACTAAACTTCCACCCTGAGCTGAAGCCTCGTGGACAGCCTCTTTTAATCTGTGAAAACAATGCACATCCAGCCGTGCAGCTCAACCCAAGAGCCTTTAGAAGAGGAACAATAGATGGCAGTGTTAGGCACCTCCAAACGTCTGAGCCTAAGCTATGCTGAACAGACAATTCAGCAGCTGTAAGAAAGTCACAGTGGGCGGCTGGTTGAACATCAAAGCATCCAGTCACAAAGATACAGTGAAGAGGATATATGCCTAAATGTCTGTTTTGTACAAGGAGTGAATTGTGACTTTAATCCATTTAGGTGCGTACCTCCTCCAAAAAAGATCCCTTGAATGTAAGATGAGTAATAAAGCAAAAGGAGCCACATCCGTGCTTTACCTTAATCCCACACACTCTCTTCTTTTTGTCACTAATCTGACAGATTTACACCCTTTTATTACCTGAATATGCCGCCCTCTACATATTTCACCTCATGGAGAATCCTGTTTGAGAATGTTTAAGTTGCAGGAGCGTTTCTTCATGGTTTCTGAGAACACTTTATCTCAGACAACAGCTAAACACAGTCTGAGGAAAAAGGTGAAGCGCTACCTCAACTAACAAGCTGAGGCCTTTTAACTTTTAGGTCACTGCTGAAGTGAAGTGCAGCGGCGAGTAAAGTTTCTTGGATGCAGTTATTATTTCGTCGAGACTTGAAGTGCAACCCTGAGCTAATACTTTGAGTTTAGGAAAGATGACAGTAATAACCTGCTAATGCATGAGCCTTACCGGCTTTATGGGGAGCAGAATAAGGGGGAGTGACAAATTGCGGTCGCTCATGTCGTGTTCGTACACCCGTTGGTGCGGGCGTTTAGGTTTAAATATGAGTCTGTTTCCATTACAGAACGTAGCTGGTCTCTGCTGCTCTTGTTCTGCTGACTGATTTGTTAATCTGTGCCGTTGCCAAGGATATTTATGAGTTTTTGGCTAGTGATGCATTCAAATAAACAAACTCCCTCACTGTTTCCACAGCAGGGGAAAGCGCAGCTCCGCACTGCACTGTAATGATCAATGATGGGTTTCGGCGTCAGGGCCTCGTCACATCGAGGTGACGTGCTGCTGGGCCCCTCTGCAAGCCGGCGCGTCGTGTGGTCGCGTTTGGAAACACTGATTCCTAACATGTGTCCACGGGGGTGTGAATTGACAAAGTGCGATTCTTGTTGGCTTGTCTGCCGCGGCTTTAATCTGGCGGATTGATGAACTGATTGTAAGGGAATGAATCTGCCGAGCTCTGCTGATGTAAGTGTTTGACTCCGGTTGTTTCCAGCGGGAACAATGAAGAAGCTTTCCTCCGTCGTTTTAGTTTCACCCTCACTTTCTCTGCATTGCCTCAGATGCACTCAGAGGTGGGTTTTTTTCACATGTGCTTCGAGAAGATGATAGAAAATCTCCCAGGTCGCGTTCAGTGGGCGGAGGTGAGTTTTCGTGAAACGGCTGTGTGAGAGGTGCTTGTTTTCCCTCAAGTCTCCGGGGGATTCCCCTCTCATCTCTCTGCTGTAAACCAGCATCACCGCACCGCTGATGGACGTCTCTGTTTGGCAGGTGCTCATATACTTGGCGCCTACTGTTGCCCACAGCGATGAGGCTGTCAGAGCAGAATGCCTTCCAAGAGTGCAGGGGAACATTATATTTCACATTATCTCAGAACAATAGGTCATTTCCTGCTCGCTGCAGGCCAGAGAGAGGGCTGATCGGGGGCTGCCAAGCTCAGGAAGGGAGCACGGACTGCAGGAGAGGTTGGCGTCTGAAGGAGGGGGGAGCTGTATGAAGTTGATGAATTGTTAGGTAGGTGGTTCCAGAGTAGGTGCAAACTGAAGTAACCTGCCAGTTAGTGTGAGCAAGAACAGCCACAGTGTATTTCAGGTATGATTTAAACAGAAACATGTGTCCAAAACTTTACTGCCAGTCAGAGTTTTATTTTTTATTTTTGCCAAGCCAGGAGGGAGCTGATCGATAGCAATGTCAGTCTGTCAGCCCAAACTGAGATATCTCTACAAACTTTACACCGGCTTTGTAAGGGCTTTTCCTGTGGTGTCACTGATAAGTCAACGTTCCTCTGATGTTTGTAGTGTCTGTGAAATATCTCCAGAGGTGCTGGATGGCTTGCCATTAAATTTGTCCAGACAATAGACTGTATATAGAAATGGACGAAGCAAGTGTGTGTCAAAACTAAGGCCAATGTAGAAGTGCAAAAAAAGTGTAATAGCACTGAGAGCCACTAGATGCTGGCTCCAAAAACCTCTGGCTCCAGTTGATTTCAATTTAAAAATCTTCATTTTCAATCCTGAAATATTCAGTCAATAGTTTTCTCCACAAGTCATCCTGATGTCATTACTTGATGTCAACTCTTCTTTTCAGAGAGAAGATGAAGATATAAAAACATGGTTAGTGTGACAGGTCTGATGTCCAGTGAGCAGAGGCAGTGACCTCAGGTTCATGGGTCAAACCCATCTCCTCATTCCTCCCTTCATATCCCAATATGGTCATTTCTGGCTTCAAACAGCCAACATGGCCACTTTCAAAAACCAGACTCCTGGCTTCAGAATGTGAGTCCACAAACCAACGAGTGGTGTCACATTAGCCTCATCCATTTCTATCTACAGGCTGTGGTGTCACGTTGGAGAGTGCCAACATGCAGTAAAATACACATTCAATTCACTTTTCAATGATTTAGTCAACAATCATATTTCAATATATGTGGAAAACAAAATGACAGTCTTGGCATCAGACTCTGTTTTGGCCCCTTTAGAAGAAATCATTATAGGTGTGTGTGTGTGTGTGTGTGTGTGTGTGTGTGTGTGTGTGATTGTCCACCAGCCTTCGACACTGACTTCCAGCAAATTCTAAAAAAACTAATGACCCATCAGCCACAGCTGTACTTAATGTACATGTTAGCATCCTAACATCCATCCATCTTCTGTACCCGTTTTACCCATCGAGTCGCTGGGGGGCTGGAGCCTATCCCAGCTGGCAGTGGGCGAGAGGCGGGGTTACACCCTGGATCCTGATACACTGAACATAAATATCTGTTAAACATCAGCACTAAGCTCCAAACACTGCTGCACAGCCTTTGCCTCACTTTACCTCAGTCCAGTCAGTGACTGCAGTCCTTTTTGGGACGACTGAGCTGGTTGGTAAATTTCACCGGTTTCAACACACTGTTATTACACAAAAAACAAGCCGGAGGTCAGTCAGGGTCACTGGCTCACCCTCAGAACCCCACCCAGATCCATCCAACCATTTAGCCCAGGCGCCAAATGCTTCGCAACCTCTGGAAATACCTTTTCACTGAGTGCTCTTTTCTCTCCCTCTCACCGCCCTTCTTCTTCTTTGGGTTGCATAACTGCTCTTGTGTTGTATTATTGAAACGTTTGGCTCTGATTAGTGCTGCAGATGAAACGGCTAAATGCTAATGTGTGATTTCCCAGGGGGCCGCCCCAGCTTCATGGGCTGCAGGTGTTTGCAGAGGAGGAGGAGGGCTTTTAAAGCGCATCAATGCCAATTACACCCCACATTGTTTGTGTTTTATGTTACTCATCGGGGCAGGTAAACACTCCTGGAGTATTTTCGAGGTGCCTGCAGATGTCGGTCGGTATCGAGCCCCTCCTTCTCTCTCCTGCCCATGAGGTGTGTGAGCTATTAAAATCAGTCAGGCATTAAATATGAGAAATGTAGGGAGCACCAGAACCTCTCCTTGGCTCTGCTCTTGCGACTAACATGGTATTGATTATCTTGATGGACACAAACCCTCCCACATATCAGCCCCAGGTCACAGATCTGTTGTTTTCCTCTCAATAAGATCCGTCATACCTGAGCCTTTTTCTCAGCATCGCAGGTCTGAGGTGATTCCTGCTTTGCATTGATGTTGAAAGATGTTTTTACAGATCTGGCTCGGGAGGAGCGCTGAAGGCTTCCAGCTGTATGACATGAAGTGAGCAAACTCAGCTGCCTTTAGGATCACGCATTCAGGGTCCAAGGTGAGTAACTGTGCTTTACTGTCCCGTTTCACTCTGACACTCCTTTTTTCACCCCCCCAACTCCATCCTTCTGGGATGGACTGTTCTGTTTTTCTGCTGTGCTGAGCAGACAGGCAGGCAGCAGCGCCGAGCCTCCCGGCTTCCCTTCTCTTCTCCTTCATTTAATTTTTTCTACAGTACATCGCCGCAGATTTATCACCTTGCACCGTTTTCCTCCCGAAAGCATCGGAAAAGCAGGGGGAATTATTCCTGGGTCCTGACAGGGGGCCTCAGGGTGGTGATGGTGGTGGTGGGGGAGAAGCGAGGGAAGGAAAGTGGATGCTTGAGAAAAAAGTGACTCATGTAAACGCTGGCGAGGAGAAAAAGGAGGGATGAAGATAATTGATTCTGACGACCCGAGTCGGATGGCGGTCTTCCCCAAGGGGGACACAGTGAGTGGATCCCAGCCAGAGTCACTGTCATTGGGGGTGGGGGGAGGGACCAGGGACAATATGAGGTGGAGGTCGAGGTGGCGAGAACATCTAGGCTATCTCTGTGTGTTTCAGACTTGCAGTCCAACACATGCTCTACCCAAAACACACTGAGCCCTGACCACCTTCATTAACCGACTCAATCTGTAGTTAACGGCACAATATATTACATATGCAGGAGCTAATTAACCTATCAAATCAGTGATGGAAATGTCCCCATTTGTCTTGTCTGTGTCTTAATTGTGGGAGGGAGAGAAAGGAAACAATGGGAGGATGTGGGCCGCAGCGCTTAAATCAAAATCTCTCTTTTTCTTTCATGAACAATTCTACGCAGAAGAGCCCTCTTCCTCTTATTAGTCCACGCCCACGGCTTCTTGGAGCCAGACTAAATAAATTAATTACAGATTCAGATGCCTGCTTACTTGCTAACCTTGTTAGCTTGTGCGCTACAGCAAACAGAAATGTTTTTGTGTGAGTGTGTGTGTCTGGAATGTTTGTATTGATGATTGTTATATCCGTATCTGTGTGTGTGTGTGTGTGTGTGTGTGTGTGTTCATGTGAAGGGCCTGTTCGTCCTCCAGCAGGCCTGATTCATTTAACCTTATGTGTAAGAATGCTCAGTAAATGTAGGTTACTGCTCAGGCAGACGTAATTCCCCAAAGGCAAAGAGCGGCATTAGCATCCGGTTATTTCGCCACGTTCCCTGGAGCTAAGATGAGTCCAGAAAGATGCTCCCTGTCTCGTTTGAATTCTGTTGAACACACACACACACACACACACACACACAGGTAGCAGAAATAGAAACTGTAGTGAGAGTGAGGAATGAGGACAGGATGTAGTAAAATAAGCCCATCGTGACAGAATAAAGACAACTTCTTGTGCTTCGATCTCGCGGTGAGCTGATTGTATTCAGTCATCAGTGATGGAGAACCGTGGGATGAGACAGAATCAGATCTTTATTCCCTAAAGAGCCGAGCCTTTACGTCAAGTGTGTCGAGGCCCAGAGACTTCAGAGTGATATGAGAGGAGAGGAGAGGATGGAAACAGATGGCGGGGCTCCCCCCTGGGCGAACGGCGCCTATCCTACTGAACACCGGGAGCTCTTGACCATCTGGACCATAAGGCGATGAGGAGCATCCCCGTAGCGGATTCCCCATCGAAGCAACATGAAAAAGGGGAGGCGGGCTCACTCGGAGCAATGTCACCAACATCGTGTCCATCAGCTCCATGTGAGGGTAAAGTGTCCCACATACAGTGAGCCAATAGACCTCATGTGTCGGGTCGATCTTGTTGCTTGTCGACCCGTTCCAACCATTTCACACTGAGAAGGAGCTTGTCCTGAGACCAGGTAACAGTTACAGGGCCGCTCCTTGAAGAGTAAAGTCCTGTATTCCTGGAGGAGGGTGGAGGTCCCTCAGCGAGCGGTCCGTCCTTCGTGTGAGAACTAGCTGGAATGAAGCACATGTTGCCACAGTGGTTGCTTAAACCTGCTGTTCTGGCAGAAATGATGTCTCTCCTGCAAATCAAAAGCATATTTCTGATTTTGGCTCGATTAGCTGTGCAGTCATCGCTCATGGTGAGGAGCCTGAGACTATTGGATCCAGACTGGTAGTGGAACAGGAGAGCCGGGTACGCACTGTATTTAGTTAAGGTAATTTGATGTAGAACAGTTACTGAGCCCTCAGCAGGGAAACTCTGATCTTCATAAGAGGGGCTTGTGTCTGAATGTGTCTTAAGAGGGCTAACTACACTTCAGGTTTCATAAGCTGAACTATAATTCTTGCTAGTAGCTTCTTTTCTGATCCTTCACATCTTAATCAGAGAGTGCACCTTCCTGCCCTCAGACAGACGACCAGAGACCTTCACATCATCAGATCAGGCCTACCAGTCTGCTCTGCTACCGAACCAGGATCAGGTCTGAGCCTGCATTACGTATGTACTTCTGGTAGTTGTGTTGTTTGTGAGATTGTTGTGATGTAGTATGAATAAGATGTTACAAATGTTTACTTTACAACAAAAGCTGAAGGATCCAAAATTAAACTTCGGTCAAGTTAACCATGAGGCTGTGTGTGGATCACTGAAGTCAGCAGCTTTGCCTGTGCTCTAATGCTCATTATGTATCTGCTTTCAGTCATGTAGCCACGTCTGTGTATGTGATGTATGTATGTACATGTGATGATCTGTAGTACTTTTCAATTACTGTAAAATAAAAGTAGTTAATTACTAAGAAAACACATTTTTCCATTGCTCTTTTATTATTTCCATTGATGCTTCAGTTATATCTGAAACATATTATTTTCGTGTTGCTCAGTTGGGACAAAACTGTCCAATTCTATAGACACTGGTCCCATTAATACTGTGATGAAAGTAAATAATGGAACGACATTCCAAAGAACTAATGTCTATGGGTTCTGAAAACAACATTTTTCAGAAAAATACGACTTACAACATTGTGAACACGAGTGAAACGATGTTTCTGAAGATGAAAAAGTAATCAGATACATTACTGATTACTGCCAAAAGTAACAGTGGTGTTAGTAACTGTGTTAGTCTCATGCTTTGAAGCCAGGGTTTGGTATTTTAACGTCACCATGTTAGTTGTTTGGAGCCACAAGTGACCATATAAGGAGACAGGTCTGACCCTTGAACCCGAGGTCACTGTCCAATGGGTAAGAGACTTCAGCACCATTCTCACTGGAGACCTGAGCAGTCAGTCAATCTAACCATGTCCCTAAATCTTCCTCTTCTCTCAGCTTGATATCTCCTTAATGATAAATGATTTTCAGATGGATCAGATCACTGAGAAGAAGAGTTGACTTTATCTAATGACATCAGAATGACTTGTGGAAAAAATGTATTGACTGAGTATTTCATGATTGAAAATGACCATTTCTGAATTGAAGTCAGTTGGAGCCAGAGTTTTTTGGAGCCAACATCTAGTGGCTGTCAGGAGTGTTGAACTTTTTTGTACTTCAGCATTGTCTCCATTTTCAAACACTGCTTGCTTCATCCATTTCTGTACACAGTCTATGGGTGGTACTGAAATTTTCTAAGCTGTGGATCCTGATGCATCACATAGACTCTCCATCCTCCAGAGGTGGCTCTTAAAACACTAAATGTGAGTCCATCCAGCACAGAGTGTTGCAGCGATGTACCTGCTTATCCTCCTGAGGTGTCTCCTTCCCTGCTCCATTTAGAGCCACAGCCCTGCTCGGATCGATGCCTTTCTCCAGCCGCCCGTCATCAATTATTCACCTGATCAGCACTGCTGCTCATTAGATGACTAATCTGGGAGGGTGAGGAGAGATGGGACGCTTTGAAACCTGAGACCGAGAGGCAGCAGGGAAGGGAAGGGATGGGCGGATCACATCTCCTGATCGAGAGAGAGAGAGAGAGAGAGAGAGAGATGGAGGGAGAGTTCATAGATGTGGGATTACCGATTTGTACATCTAAGTCTTGACATCCAGGAGTGTTTATAAATCTTTGATGAAACCATAGAATCACTTTGATGAACGTGCACATGTATCACTGACACAGCGCACGTGCTGACAGAGGCTTCACGGATGTTAGTGAACTAAGACGGCTCGCCAAACAGAGCGTGCGTCGGCGCTGAAAAGCAAGAAAGTGGGTGCGGAGCTTAGCCAAAGGATTGCATGTTGCACTCACGTTACACCCCACCTAAGCTGTTCACGAGAACATCTGTGGTCGGTGCGGGTCACATTTTTACTGTCCTATAAATCTCCACCGACATTCTCCCAGTGACGCCAGCTCTGTTATTCCAAGTCTCCCTGCGTGTTGTTTAGCGCTCTTGTTTCCACCCTGCTAGTTCTGCACATCAGGGTCAAACAAGAAGAGACAGCACGTGCAAAAGCTAAACAGGTACACACCTCGAGTACCGTGCTCGACGTTGGTCTATTAGAAAAGCAGCTCTGCTGTCTATCCCTCACCTTTTTATCCTTTTTGCTCAGTCTCAACACTGGCAGGGCCATGGCTGTGTTTCAGGGGGTGTAGCTCAAAGACCCAAAGAAAGGAAAGAAAGGCGGCAGCCCCCAGTTCTCCTTCTATCCCACTGATCATGTACAAGTGAGGTGGAGAAGGGGGGAGGGTGTCTTTGATCTCCCCTGTCCCCCCTGAGAGCCACAGTGAGGTGGGAGTGCAGTTGTGATGGCTGTGCTACACGTTAGCTTTGATTAAAGGGAAATATGCATCACTGTATAGCGCTTTCCTTTTTATCTGCGCCTGCGACTCGGTGCGATGGTGAAGCTAGATTGGGCCTCGATATGTACTGATGTCGCAGCTTTATCTGTGTTCCAACCGGAGCTGAAAGCCACCTGAAGTTGAGTCGCTCTCATTTGAAACCTTGAGTTTTGAAGAAGTTGGGAGAGCTGAAGCGAAGTGTGTCTCAACAGCAGCAGAAATCACACCGGGGGTGACCTTTGACCTTTGATTCGGGGTCATGTGCCTCCAAATCAATTAGAGCTGAGGACCTGCATTCCACACCAGTGTGGCAATGAGCACACGGCAGAGGGAGTCTGACTGTCTGACAGCATGGAAACATCCTGAGGCCTGTGCCGTGTTTGTCCCTCTCTGTTGTGTGTGAGTTTGAAGAATGGTTTAGTTATTTACTTTATGGATGGAGATCAGTACTACTGTTATTTCTATTCATTAAATATGAAGCCATCACAAGACACAACTATTGTTTTTGCGCTGCGTTCAGAACATGACAGCTTCACCTTCCTCTGAACCCCTGAAGTCCTCCAGTTTCTAACCCGCATGCTTTTCCGTCATGTTGCATTTTTTAAGCCAGTTTTTTAAATGTGTTTTGTATTCACATGCATTTTATCCAGTCAAGATAGAAATGTTTGCACGCACATGTATGTAGGTCTGAATGTGTTGAGATTCTGCAGCAGACAGATGGAGCGTCTGTGGGGAGGGGAGGGGCTCAGAGGTAAGGCATATGTAGGCTCCTAAAAGCCCTGTGGCTAACCCACTTTGTTTGACCTTTACAGACACACACACACACACACACACACACCTTTCCACAGTAAAATATCAATTAATGCCATTTGCTGAATCTCCTCTGATGAGTACGCTGTGACTGTTCTCCCCTGTCTGCCTCAGTCCTACGTTCAGTCTGTTGTGTTGCAGTACAAGCCTGCAGGCTGAAGTGTGTACATGACTCCAGTTTGTATTCTTTGCTTTTTGACAAAGCTGAACAGATCAGTCGTTCATTCACTGGAAACTCTTTGTTTTCAGTTTTTACATTAACCTCAATGTTTTTTATTTGTTGGAAAGGTTTGTTTTTATAAGAGTTTATGACCAAATACCTGAAAAACTACAGACAATCCCATCATCCTCAGCTGTACTTGGGATGCAGTGCTAACTGGCAAGATGGTAAACAGGCTCACGTACGTTTGTATGTAATGTAAGCATGTTAGCATGTTGATGGTAGCTTTGCTGTACAGAGGACATGAGTGGCCTGTCAGTGTTGTGCATAGATGGTAGCAAACAAGTGGGCTCAAAGACATTTTTAATCCACTCTATGTATTTATATTTCAGTGAGATCCAGTTTAAAATGAGTTTATAATGAGCGCATGTGAACATGACAAGCTGTGGCGATGGAGGGACAGGAATCACCACAGTGACACCATCTTCAACAAAGCATATCTTTATTCTGATGAACATCGGGTTCTTCAGGTACATAAACAGTCACAAGCACAAACAATTTCAGTCTTTTTTTTGGACACAGTCAACATATTCAGTGAGCCAAACACATTTCATCACCTAGCGTGGGAGTTTTCCACTTTCCGACTTGTGCTGACAGTCCTGTGTGTTTCTCATGTAGCTGAGGAAAGAAGAGACTGACCCTTAATTCTGTCACTTCCTGCTTTGTGTTGAGGGCCTGACAACAAAGAGCAGTCCACAGATGGACACAGAGAGGACAGACAGTGGAGTCCTCTCAGTGTGATGTCATCTGCTCTGCCCTTCGTCCTCAGCCCTGTGTGTTTGTGTCAGACACATAAGGACAGCTCTGCATGGCTTTTGTTGCAATGATATATGCATCTTGACCCCCCCCCTCCTCCACTGTGACAGAACAAAGCAGCTGATCACTAGTTACTCTATGTAAATATATATTTTTTCTCAATATATCTATATATTCTATCTATAGAATAAGTCTATTTAGCGTATATATATATATATATATATATATATATAT
>OOFC01004652.1:5161-32661 GCA_900323345.1 Pseudochromis fuscus | reverse complement strand
AACTTACGAGCACAACTGTATATATCCTAAAATCTCTCTACACATCTGCACTGAGAGCACACATTTAAAAAAAGGGGTCAATATAAGAGGTTTCCCCTGGGGGACCATCAGGGTTTCATGTAGAATAGGGGTTGCGGTTCGTGTAATGGTTACATAAGACCACACATTACATAACATTGGCAGCAGCACACAGTGCACGGACACGCAGCTCTATGGAAGTGAAGCGTCTCTTACATGCAGCCCTTTGAGGTTCTTGAAGTCGTTTTCTTTGATCTCGGTGATCTTGTTGTTCTGCAGGTCGAGCAGGGTGGTGTCGTCAGGGATGTCCCCGGGAACTGCCTTCAGACCTGTTGGGAGAATGGATGAGCTGTATGAGCAGCATACAAACACAATAAATCCATCAGAATGATGGATGATGGAGGTGTGGTGGCGACAGTCGCGGTTTAGGTGCTGAGAGGTTAACCACACTGACCTCAACAGGAAATGGGTATAAAATGGTTACCTCCTTGTTTCCATAAGAAAGTCAGTCAGGGACTTTCATCAGCCCTTTGATTTTTACTTTAGAGAGTCTTGTAATTGTGCTTTCCTCACCAGTTTAAACTCTGGGACCAGTTTTCTGAACCTAAACCGTGACTGCTGCTTATTAGATAAATCATAAATATTTCATGTTTTAGAGAAATACTTTGAATAGGAGATTTCTGGGGCTTTAAGCTGATATGAATTGGTGCCATTCCAAAAGGACCAAATAACTTTTTCATGTGCTCCGAGGCACACATGGTGGAAATAGACCTTAAAACAAATTTCCTTTAGTAAGCGACTGCATACCTGGACACTGAGGTCACGCTAAATCGTTTTGCTTGGACTTTAACGTGGCACGTCATGGACACTGTGACACAGAAAATGGCATCTGGAGCAAAAAACTGTTTAGTTGAGTGGATGGTTTAAAAAAAAACCTGAGCAGAGACACCTGGGAGATAGGCTTTAATGCATCCCTGGTGACACACACAAAAAAAAAGATTCATAATGGGCGGTTTACGTTTGAGAGGAAGAGGCGTAGAATAAACTGTTTAACAAAGAAGCTTACACTCTGTCTCTCCGGTGCACATATGTACGTCTGGGAAGATTTTGTCCCAAAAAGTTGTGACGACTTCTGTTCAGCTCACCCAAACATTACTTCCAGCTAGATTTGTTTTTCTGTCAGGTTTTCCAGCTCGGCCGTGGATGACCCACAAACCATCACAGCTGTTTGTGGCCGCCACCATCATTACAACACCACATTGTATATCTCCCGTCCTGCACACACATTCTTTCTCATTGTTCTTTTCCAAAAAAAATCAGACTTTCTCAGCCTTTGATGACTAAATATTCAGTTTTAATGTAATGCAAGCTCATCAAATTTATGGAAATGCACAAATAAAACGCAAGAACAGCTTTTTAAAATACTTTGTAGCTAATTGGAGGAGCTAAAAATGTCAAGATATGTTGTAGTGGTAGTTTTTAAGTTCAGTATAATGTCTACTGCCAGATGCCTTCACACTTTATAATAAGCTATCTTATTACAAATAACATGTAAGGAGGAAAATCGGGAAACAAGAGCTGGTAATGGCTCCTTAAAGCATGTAAAAAATACTACAACTCAGCTTTTTAAAGAAGAAACATGGTACATGACAGGATGATTGGTGCAGTGATGCCAACAGTGAGAAGTGCCAAGTAAGTATAAAATATTTAAATGTCATGTTTTTAATCAGTTTCTCACTTTCTCGTTGAGAGACTCTTGGCAGGAAATGAAAGAAAAAGAAAAATTGGACTTTGAGTCTCGTCCTCACTATTCTGGTCAAAATGAAAGACTCATTTTTAAATCAAAGTGATCGGGATACCAAGCGTGTGATTGCTGTGAACTGGACTGGACTCGTTTGCACCATTTCCAAGCATTAATGACAGCATTTATGTAATTTTCTCTCATTGTCTGGCACCAAGACAAGTTGATCTGGCTGCATCATCAAAGACCCCCTTGCCTCTTTGGGTTTCGAGCGAGTTCGGATTTGACGTCATTCAAAAGTGTGGGCAGAGGCGAGCTTTATACAATCACCTCTTATAAAAGATAAAGTTTTAATCCCTCGCCATTAGGTACATTTTGTTACTTGTAGCCAAGAACAAGAAGTTATTACGTCCATCAATCATCAAAACATCTTTCTGACACAACTCCTTAACTCTTGGCTTCATTTTCCAGTCTGAATATTTCTATGACATCGTGCTAGCTTCAAACTCGCAGACAAAAATCCCCAAAGACATAAGTGTGCTTTTAAATAGTGAGCAGACTCATCTGTCATGCCCAGGCTTGTGTGTGTGTCCAAACACACATGTATGTTTATTCTTGTGTGTTTGCGTGCATGCTCGCAGGTCTGGGGAGCAGATGGGGGGCTCGGGGCCAACACTGTTGATGCAGGAGGGGAGAGTCCAGGCATGGAGCTACGTCTGTGGATGAAGTGCTGCTGCTAAGTGAAGCAATGATGTAATGGAAGCAGTCTTTTTACTGAACATCACTCTCTCCGACTGTCTGTGTCCCTGACCGCCTGTCTGTACGCTCTGCATGATTATCGCTCTGAATCTGAAACATATCTTATTGGATTTTCTCTGTCTTCATCTGCTGCTATTTCACCCTCATTGTGTTCCCCATTGGTGTCACTCCCCTTCTCCTTCATCCGTCTCCTTGAAGCTCACGCCCCTCCCTTCCCAAACAAAACCCGAGCCAAACAACGATCAAACCCAAATGCGTAGCGAAGCACTTTTATGTAATAAGCAAAAATAAATGAGGTCGGGGACTTTCCTGTGACAGTGTTTGTGAGATGACTCAAACGGTTGTATATGCTATACATCAGATTAGACAAACATCGCACATAAGCTCCAAACAACGAAGATGACAATTGAGTAAATTGTTATGACTGTGCTGAAGTTAAAAGCTGACTAAGTCATTCTGCTTCCAAACCTTGGTAAATAACCTTGGGAAGCTTTATATTGAGAAACAGATTTTTGATGATTTGAGGTTTTGTTCTGGACTTTCCTCAGTCCAAGCTCACCTTTAATCCTCAGAAAACAATTTACCCAGAAAGTGCAAATTGTGCAGTTGTTACAGGAAGTGAACTAAGACTCGCAGCATCTGTGAGCATTTAACCTATCAACGCTGGTGTCATGTTCTCCAGAGGACTTTACAATAACGCGCAACACAGTACACCCTTCGAATGACCCTGTGGGTTTGGGTGGGAGGAAAGTCAATGAGTTTTTCAGCTCTTCAACAAACAGCAGTGTCACCCAGTGACAATAAAAGTACAGTAAAACTGCTGCAGCCACCCGTCTGACCTCAGCATCTTATCCATCACAGTGAGTCAGTCGCCTGGAATCCAGGACAGACACCAAATGGAGGAGTGGATGGAGAAAATGGATGTGGACACGAAGCTTGAGCCATTTTTTAAAAAACGCTTTAATTAAAATGAAATCTTACTGTTTGAATTCAGGAATTACATCCTAGATGTACCTTCAGTATTTAGGATTTATAAAGCAAAGAAATTAAATAGATAGATGATAGTTTTAGTGGTTTTGAAGAAATACTTGGATGTTTTATATAAATACAGTTTGTAATCTTGAACTGAAACAGACTGTTTATGTTACTCCATTATTACTTTTTCTTATAACTGTAAGTTGAAGATGAAGGATTGCAACTTGAAGGACATAACAAGTAATTTATGGATGTTACTTTGTACTGAGGGTAATTTATTTATCAATAAAAATTGTCCCAGCACTGATACATAAAGTAGAAAAAAAATAAATCAATGTAAAATTCAATTTAAGTGACAATTATTATTCCCTGCCTCTTTTTCCAGTGATTATTCATTATGATAATCAGTGGTTTCTATAGTCAACCTTAGAAACCTCAATTTTATTCACACCCTCTTTAATTTGTTAATAATTAGCCACACTTCTACTCATGTGAAGTTTTGTGTTGTTGTCTTACCGAGGTCCGAGCACTGGATCACACGCAGATGGCACTGGCATCTGAAGGGACACTTGGGTCCTGTAGGCATGGCGGGAACTGGGTCCACCTGAGGGGTCTCGGGGTCACCTGATCCTGCTTCATCCATCATGAAGTCTAGGAAGCCCGACTGGCGGAAGGGCAGAGCCCAGCAGGCGGTGACCAGGAGCAGAGAGAGACAGGCTGACCTCATGGTGCCGCGAGCAGGGAGCCTGAGATGACACAGTTCAAAGAGTTGGGTGGATGCACTTGGAAAATAGTCTATTATTTTTGAAACCACTAAAAGCTGCTTAAATGTTTCTTGCACTGCAAAATTCAGAAAAAAGTGGAACGAAGGGAGAAAAGATGGAGATTTTCAGTGCTGCAGTGAATCAAAGACAGACATGAGGAGAAAGACCAAGGGCCAGACAGATGGACAGACACTGACTGAGTCCTGAGAGGCAGAGGTCAGAGGTCAGAGGTGGAGGGCTGAGACCAGTAGACACTGAAGTGTAACAATTTAGTGAGGTTGGGGGAATGTGCTGGTGAACTGGTGTGGTGAAGAGAGGAGGTGAAAGGTGGGAGAACAAGAGGTGGTCCACAGAAAAATGAGAAATATTCACATTATAACAGGAACAACTTCAGGAGGTTTGTACTACTAAGAAAGAGAGAAAGAGAATAAAAGTAGATGGCTACTACTTTATAAGAAGTTACTTTAGGTCAATATAATATCTACAAATTTTTGTTTTGTCACAGCTCTTGTCATCAAACTTTAATGATTTCAAACAGGATGGTATTTAAAACACTTAGTTGCTTTAGTTAGAAACAAGTAATTTATGTCAAATCTTTCCAATCTACCACATTTCAACCATTAATCTGATGTCTTTAGATTTTTATTTTCAGTATGTATTAATTTTTAACTATTTACTTTTAAACCCAATTCAATACATGAAATTAAATTGTATAGTAATTTATTTTTCTTAAAATCAATTAATCTACTCTACAATATCTATTCAAATACTCCAGAAACTACAGAATTACCTCTAGCTATGTTTTGTTGTTGTTTTTAATGTTTAGATTGTGATATAAATCCTATTCAATGCAATTTACTTTTACAACAGAGAAAAGCAACATTGGCTAATGTGTAACAAACATCTCCATTGTCTTTTACAGTAACACACAAATGATGCATCACTATATCTCTGTATGTCAGTGGTGCATTTTGGTCGATTAAAAATCAACAGATCGCAGTGATTGGTTGCTTACTTCATTACAACAAGGTATCATGGAGCTCGTCTATTCCTAAACACAACCACATACACACATTCTGTGGATACCCGTGCAACCCTCCTGACCTTTTACACAGCAACACACACACACACACACACACACACTGGCTCAAACACATGCAGACTCTCACAGATCCAGCAGTGTGGTTGACAAGCCAAAAGTTGCTCCTTCCCTCGTGGTGCCACAATAATTGAAGGGCGGATTTGAGCCGCAGCTGCTAACAAATGATTTGGGGGCAGCTGGTCTGCAGTGGACCTTGACCTGAACATCATGACCAGGATGATGAAACTTACCCCAAACCATCAGCTGGCTGGGGCTAAAAGTGACTCTAGGCTGACTTATATGGACTGTGCTGTATATTTGCTTATTGTATCATTTCGATGCACAACACAATAAATTGATGTTTTTATGTGTACTTCCTGTGCTGTTTGTGTGTATTCACGCTCTGTATGTGCGAGGGAGAAATTGAGAAAGAAAGTGAGAGAACGCGTTGTGCTGACGTAGTAAATCCAGGTTATGCCAGGTCACGGGGATCACGGCTCCGAGTGAGTCTCAACACAAACAGTAATTACAGTCTTTGTCCACAGAACAGCCACCGCTTTGACACACTATACAGCTTCAGTCCAGTGGTTACAGTGCTCTGCATACAGTACGACCAAGCTTGAAATCACTTCCATTCAGAGGGGGATTGTGTTGGATGGGTGTGGGAGGGGTGGGGTGGGGGTGTCTCTTCCTCTTAATGCCTCTTTTTCTTACTCTTGTTCTGTGGCTCTGAAGCGTAAGAACCTGAAGAACTCTCCAAAAGGCTGATTTCATACGTCTGGCGCACAGCGTTTGGATGCAATTTTCCATGCACTTGGAAACACAACGTATGTACTGTGGTGGGAGGTGTTGAAACAATGAGCTCCGGTCTGAACGTACAGCAGATCCAGAGGACATGTTGTTCCAGTCTTCGACAGGCTGACTAATCTTGGCCGGGCTAGTCTCTCATATCTAAGCAAAGCTGAAAGTTCACTCCAACAAAAACCTTGTCTGCAGACTTGGCAGCGGCTTCCTGTCATCTTTTTGGATTTAGGGATGTGAAGCAGTCCTGAATCAAATAGTGCTTGTAGATGCCTTTGATGGTTTGTTCGCTCCAGCTTGGATGCCAGAGAGGTCGGGCTTGTCCTGCTGTATGATACATTCAGTTTCAACGTCGTAGTACAATTTGAAAGTTGCCTAATCAGACTTTTTATGGAGCTACTAATATGGTGAACTCCTCACATCTGGCACATCTTGCAGACTGAAATATCGGGAGTGAATCTACAAAGCCGGTGTACCAGCTCTGCTTGAAGAAACAGCGATGGACACAAAATAACAGACGTTTCACCGCGGATTACTGAACCTTATCTCGCTGCTTTGACCCGTGGCCACAAGCACATAAACAGATATACATGAGCATGTTCGTTGGTGCAGAATTTCAGATGGCCCTTCATGTGTCCTGCCATCAATCTGTCAACCTTTGTCCATAAACATTTCGGCAGCTTTTAATGGGAGCCAGACAGACAGGAAAGAAGAAGAAAGGAGCGATCTCAAACTAAGCTCTGTGAGCATTTTAATGGCTGCAGCATTACTGCAAAGACAAGAGTTACGGCTACTTTGTGAGTCATAATCCGGCTCTGGAGTTGTTGATGATGAGAATAAAGTAATTTGAAATAAAACCAGGAAAAAGAAACAAGAGATTTTTGGGGATTACTCTTTGAGACATTAACTAACGTGTAACCACAGCTGCAGAGTGAACTTTAAGTGGTATTAGTATTATTAGGGGTTTTTGGAAAGAGTCCTGAAGGGTGGGATAGTGTGGAATTTATGGCTTTATATCAAGAGACCAGTGGTGAAATACTGGGTATGTGGTGACCCAGGGCCTCGCTGCAACAACCAAAGCTGCTCTAAATTCCAACCATTCAATGAGAACAAGTTAAAATTCAATGCTCTTCACAGCGTTCCCAGCTGGGACGAACCGATGGACATGATACATGAGGCAACCTGCTGGGCCCCAGGCGTCAGATCTTTGGTTATCAGTCTGCTCAGATGCGTCCACAGGCCCCGCAGGATGACCTGTTGATGCACACACCCCTCGATGCACACACAAGAATCTACTGAACATCTCCTGAAACAACGCTCTGGTGTGTCATTGGGTGTCAAAACAACATGCTGAAACACGACTGGACCAACTTATGTCTGTATCAGCATTTCTAATCTTCTCAAAGACAATACAACTTTCTGCTGTGATTCATTCATTTTCACTTGGATGTGTTCACAACAAGCTGGAAATCAAACCTCAGTGTTACGCAAGGTTCCAGTTTGTGCCCCGCAGCTTGGAAACAATGACCTGGTTTTTCTTTTCTGTTCTTCAAACTGATGCATCGCTTGCATAAAACTAATATATTTTTGCAGAGGTGTTATATTTGTTGCCTGTCTTGATCCAGTAGTTGGTATTATTTACTCATTAAGTTTGCTATATTTGTTATGTTTATGAATATAGTGGCAAAAAGTAACAATTTCAACTCTTTGATGATGTTTCTGTTCAGTGTTGTCTGATTGAAGGAACATGGGCAGCATGGTGTTGGTTTAGCTGTGTGCCAGCTGACAAGATGAAAATGGGACAGGCTTTATTCCCAAGAAGTGGACTGACACTAATCGGTAAAAATTAGTAGACAATCAGCTTTCCAGTAATGGACTGTGAGCTGCAGACTCACTGTAAAAACCTGTCAACAAATGCAGAATCTGACATAAACAGATGTCATCATGGGGTAACAGTGAGGGAGAGAGCTCATCCAGTCAGTATTTCAACAACTCTTTTAAGAAATAAGTGTATTTAACTTAACTCCTATCGAGACAAATGTTTCTTTAGTGACTTTAAAGGACTTTGATGAGCGTGATCATCAAAGTCCTGCTGCTCAAAGAACCTGGTAGGTGTAGAAAAGAAGTATTGAAATGATAAAGGTTCAGGCACCTGTGAAAAACTTTAGTCTGTGTTTTCAATTTACTGTTTACCATATCCCAGAAAAAGACATGTGGTTAAATCTCTATCTTCTTCCCTATCTTCTTTTCTCGTGTCTCCGAATCTTGAGATTCATGATCCCATGCCTAGAAAAAAAGAGGCGGAGGTTGACATTTCCTGCGGCGGCGGCGGCGGCATCCTTGTCAATTCTCCTGACTCCCCTTTTTGTCTCATCTCTCTCCTCCCTCTCTTCCTCCCTCCCTCCCTCCTGCTCTCCACTTTCCCCCTAAGTCTGGCCCTAGCATTACTAATGATTCCCAGACAGGAAGCAGAGCTTGCATGAGGGAGTAAAGTAATTTTCCCTTCTTTGCTTTGTCACTTTCTTCTCTTCGGTTGCTCCCTTTCATTGAAACGTTCGAGCTTAGAAAATCAGTGAGACCCCAGTAGAAATATGTCTCCCAACGTACTGCAGCATGAAGGTTACAGACTTTGTGTAATGGTGCCTTTAATTTAAGCAAATCAATCCACGATGGACAAAATGTAAAGCAGACACCAGCACCCTCTACCCTTTGTCCGCTACCTCCCCTCTTCCCCTCTGAGTCCCCACAGGCCTGCATCTGCCTCTGCAGAGCGTCTGTCGACAATTAATCACTGGAAGGTATTTACAAGGCCACAGGACATTTAAAACACGTGTGGCCCTTTTCAACCCATCAGCAAATGAATGTGAGCTCTCCTCCCACGTGGTTGCATGAACACATTCTTAGACAGATAAATATGATTGATAACAACGCTAGAATAATTAAAAGACAGATTTTGTGAACTAATATTAACTGTATGAAGAGTCGTTGGTTCTTATATTCTACAAATTTCTGATATATATTTGGGGGATTTTGTGAGTGAGAACATGTACATGTGAAAATATGTGGACACACAGCCAACAAACAATTTCAGAGCCAAAAAGTTCTCGTAATATGAGCAAGGCCAAATCAGTCATGTCCTCCATGTTTATCTGGAGGGATCGTTTTGGCTCCAAGTATTGCCCAAGACGCTCCTTCACAATCAATACGATTTCTGTCTCCGGCCAAAATAAAGAAAAGTGTCAGAGCTATAACTATCACTGAAGGATCATTTTAGGGTCTTTAAAGTTGCCTGTTTTTTGGAGTGGTAGTATGAGAACGCCAGCGAGCGGTTAAACCACATTTCAGCTGTTCCATGAGAAGAGCTGTCGGCCTGCCATCAACCTCAGTCCCATTATCAACAGTCTGCGCTGCACAGACGTGGATGAACTGCCCACCCTTCTCTCCCTTTCTTCTCTTTCCATCTCCTCCTCCCGTTTCGTGCTCTTCTCCTTCCTTTCCTCAGCTTCTCATAGCTTATGGTATTTTCTCTCTCTGTCTGACCCTTAAAACTTTGGCCAGAAAGACTGACATGTGGAACTTTGTGGTATTCCAGCGAGAAAAGAGAGGAGGGGGAAAGACTTCATGGCTGATGTCCATTCAATTCCATTGTTCTTAGGCTCTTTTTGACCCATAGACTTGAAGTCCAGATGGAAAGTATGTGGCCCCTGAGTACAAATCTGGGCCTTGTCCCCTTCAACCTTCCCTTCACTCATATCTGGTTTAAATGTTGAACATCTGCTCACAGCTCCAGAGTATGAAGCACTTTTATAACTCCGGGGGTGTTTCAGTACAGTGCCTCTTTTAGCCTGTATGCTATTCTCAGTGAGATTTTTCGTTCTGTTTTGTTTGTCTCAGTTTTTCCCCTTGTTCAGTTTCACTTTACTCGGTGCCATTCAGGGCAGCTGAGCCTTATTAGGTTTTTTCCCTGCTGGCAAAAAGGATGTAATGAGTTAGCTGGGAGTTGTGTGGTGGCTTGCCGGGAAGCCTTCAGACCTCTCTTTGATAGAGGAAGCTGTACCATTACGGGATTAATGACACTGTGTGTTGCCAGGTAGAGCTTTTTTTTTTTTTTTCATCTCCTCTTCAAAGCCTCTCACTTTAAGTTGCTCCTGGCAATTTGGGTGCTGTTCTGCTTCTGTGGAAACACAGCAGCAAATGCCACAGTGGGCAGACAAGGTACACAGTGAAACACAGTGAAAAGAAACAGGGCTGCTGAGCAGACAGATAAGAGATTAGGGTTAAAACGGTCTGGTTGCAAGTCTCAAATGAACTGCTGAAATGGAAAGTGTGAGAAGCACCAGAAACAACTTTTCCAATCAAAGTCTTGACAAGCAGTAATGGGCTGAATCAACACAAAGAAATGCTCATTGTTGTTTCAGCTTCTCCCCCCCACTCCTTCGTTTGCTTGCAGACTGTCCAAAACACCACAGTGAAAGAAAAAAAAAGAAAGAAGAAGAAACAAAGAGAGAAAGGAAAAAAATAAATGCAACAAATCACAAACTTTTCCACTGACATCAGCAAAATATGACAGAGGAGGAACAAAAAAATATCTAAAAGTTCTTTTTCCTCCCACTTTTTAAAAGCTTTATGTATCTGTCTCACTTGTTTACATACACACTGATGGAGATCACCTTGAAGAATGCACTGATATATGGGTTACATCCAAACAGTCAACAAACAAGTGTCCAAACACTTCACTTGGTCAACTGCCACGGAAACCATCAAATTATAAACTGTGAACAAAATTAACACGGCCCTCAGTGGTCGATATTGAGAATAATGATGGTCCAACAGAATAGATTTTTGGCAGAGGGGTGAGGTACCAGCATCAACAGCGCTACCACACCCCCTTCACTCGCCGCTGCTCTTTTCACTGAGCTGTATGCAGATTGGACTGATTAAGGTCTCTCATCACAAAGCCAAGAGTGCTGTGGGAACAAGACCTGGCAACATATCTGGAATATATACAAAACACAGGCACACACTCACACACACAAGGGCTGCAGAGGGAGGCAGAGGAAACAAACTGTAGGAATAATAAACCCACTTTAACACACACACACACGTAGCTACAGTGTATTCTTTACAAAATAAAAGCATCAGCAAATACTTGTGTGATAGATTTTGTTCTATTTGTGTTTAAAGTGCGTTAAATTATACAAAAGTAACCCTATTCAGTTTAAAAATGTGGACAGCAAAATTCCTTATACTTAACCCTAGATCACCAGTCACACATTTCTCCTCTCCCAGACTTAAAAGATGAACCTACCTGTTCTCAGTAGAAGCAAGGCAACGAGAGTAGAAGTAGGTGAGATGAGCTTGACTCCCAAAAATCCAGTCGAGTGGGGGGATGAGACTGTGAAGTGGCTGAGAGGGCCTATGGGGTAATTGGACTCGGAGCGCGTGCAGCCAAGATCAAGCAGGTGTGCTCTGTCACAACAAGGGGAGGAGAGAGAGAGAGAGAGAGAGGGCGAGAGAGGACGGGAGTCATAGGAGAGAGAGGGGAGAGAGACGGGAGGAGGGAGGGGTCCGACCGCCGAGCTCCTCTCAGGACCGAAACAATTGGTGGAGAACTTCCCTCGTTCTCGCTCGGCGCTCCAAAAACAGCTGGAAATGGAGAAGGGAGGAAGGAGAGAGAAAAAAAAAGGAGAGAGAGGGAAAAGGAGACGGCACACAGAGAGAAAATAAGGAAGGAGAGGAAGAGAAAGAGGCAGGGAGTTGAAGGCTATAAGCAGCCACCCTCACTGTGACATCTGGTAATGATAGGTCCTGTGTGGAGCTTAGCAGCAAACGTAGCACACAAACTCTCTGTCGCCTGCTTTTCACACTCTGTCATTCATCCTCATTCAACTTCACCAACACACACACACACACACACACACACACACTTTTGTCTGATGCACTGAGATTGATGCCTCCCACTGCTAAACCTCCTCCTTTTTTTTCCATTCCCCAAATCTTGATTAGGTTTGTTTAGATCGCCTTAATGAACCTATTGGGCTTCAGCAGACAAAAACAGACCAGGGGGGATTTTAGGGGACGATGTGGGAGGTAGAAGACCTAATTCTGCTTTCCCCCCCCAACCCTATCTCTAGTAAATGTTGATATTGGACAAATATCTGAATTTTTCTATGTCTATGTTCCAGTGGTTTTAAAAAAAAACAATCCAGGCTGGGAAAAAAATCACCATTAAGGATATTATCTCAAGTTGGACGCCTCCCGGGTGAGGTGTTCAGGGTATGTCCCACCGGTAGGAGACCCCGGGGAAGACCCAGGACACGCTGGAGGATGTCTCTCGGCTGGCCTGGGAACACCTCTTCCCCCGGGAAGAGCTGGACGAAGTGGCCAGGGAGAGGGAAGTCTGGGTTTCCCCGCTTAGGCTGCTGCCCCCGCAACCCGACCTGGGATAAGCGGTACAAGATGGATGGATGGATGGATCTCAAGTTGGGCTCAGTATTTTAGATAAAAGTCAGAAGAAAGCTGTTGTGGTCCGCCCCTGTGGGAACCATTAATGTCAAAATCATGTACTTTTCAAAGTAATCCACAACAATGCTGTCATAATTCACTGTTTATATGGCACAGCACTGACCTGTTGGTGTGAGGGAAACACCACTGGGACTGGGTGTTGATCATGAACTACACAATCAACCAACATGGGTGTAACTCATGGGAGAACTTATTTTCTAATCAGTAAAGTTGCTTCAAATCTGGACTTTGCATGAACCAAAGCAGCAATAGGAGCTTTTTTCTACTGACCCAGGCTTCGTCTTATCATCATGACTGCAACACATGGATGTGGTGAAGAAGCTGTTGCAGGAAGTTCAAATTAAGTTTAACGTCCCCATCAGCAGCCATGTGTTTGATTGGCAAGTGGCTCGTCTTCTATCTGCTTCCTCGTTGTAATTTACTCTGGGTCATAAAATCAGCCACTGTACTGTGGATGGAAACGATGAAACATGGATTAAGTCTTCTGTGTCATTATTAATCTCTATTCTTGTATGACTACTTTAGTTTCCATATCTCCAGTTAGGTCATCGAATTATGAATTTCCACGTTGACTTGTCTCATAAACTGTTACTGACAAAACTCAGATTTGTTTTTTTAAAATTGACAACTGTTTGCTGCACAACATAGCAATAGTTACACTACAGCAGAGATCTGTTTGTCGTTGTTCTGGTGTCGCAGAGTGCTTGTGTATATCATTAAGTGTATTAGATGACAGGGAGGGCAATTCACCACCTGTGAACACCTGGTGCGACTGAAGCTGTTGCATCCTTCAGATCAGATCGCTCACATCAAATAAACGCCGACGACTGCCTCCATCAGCTACCCTCTCCCACTGCTTTGTCCTCGTCTTGTCCTCCTTCTCTTCAGGACTCAAAAAGGATCAGATCGCAGAGGAGAGCAGGTCCCATCCTGTCTGGGTTTTCCTTTGTCAACTTGACTGTCTCTCCCTGCAGAAGGCAAAGGGCAGACCACACATGTAGTGGCCTCAAGTGTGTCAAACGGTCCATCACGTCTCTTTTGGATGGAGAAGCAAAATGCTAAAATGCATTTGATCACCTGGGGTCCATGCTGTAATCCTTGAGCTAAATTCACTGAAACTGGGTCCACAGAAGGAAGTGAGGAGACACGTTTTTAAAAAAAACTAGCATGGAAAAAGGTCAGAGGCCAGGAGGATTACAGCATGATGTGAAGTACTGGATAAAGCCAGGTGTCCAACACAAACACTGAGATCATACCTGGCACATTTTTCAACAATGGGATTAGGAGAGGAGAAAAAAATCTCGTCTGTATCCTTCGATATTGGAAGATGATGGAAAACAGGCCCCTTATAATTGTGAGGAGGCGGCGTTGCCATGACACGTGGCTGTTCGTGTGGAGATGTGCTGTAACCTTTGACCTCGTACTTACTGATCGGGATCTTCCTCAGGCAGAGAGGAGCGCAACATATTTACAGGACGTAAATAGAGTGTCAGACTTCAAACATATTATCTAAAGTTATCCAGCTGCATTTGTTTTCAGGACTAGGAGCAGAGACCAAACAAGAAGTGAGGCAGAGTAAAAACATTTTCAAAAGTTGGATTTCAGGGAGGCTAAAGTTTAATATGTTTGTATCTAGAGGAGAGATTGAAGAGTTGAAGGTGTTATGGCTTCAGAGAGAGGTCAGAGGCTCTATATAAAGTTATGACCTTGGTATTGTTGTTATTTTGCTGTAAATCCAACAGAGAAATTGCCAAAAACAAAAGGGCAATGCAGTGAACTGGATGTGACTCTCTGGCCAGATAAAGGTCATTAATGTTTGGACTTGTCTTTAGGAAGACACTCTGTGGTGGACTGATGTGTTCACTTCATATCAGGGAAGGTTTAATAAATTATTTAAAGCACAATTTAGTAGAATTTCATTGGTAAAATATAAAAATAGGACCAAAGAGGACATAAAGAGACACATCCAAACCTCTGTAGGTTTGTTTGCTTGTGCCGACGTGTTCAGAGGTGGAACTAACTTGCACCTCATTGATCCATCACTCAACATGCAAACACCTACATACGCTGAAGAGAGCTGGAGGGTAAATTTGCGCTCTGTTTCACCTCTATATATTCACAGTATCTCTATAATATCTGGCAATCTGCCCACCATTCATACAAAGTCTTCTCTATAAAAGGAGAGGGTATTTTTTTCCCCCTACACACCTCTCACTGCCACTCTTACACACACTTTGCCTCCTGGTGTAAAACAAAATCATTTTAGGATCATTAAAGTCAAGCCAGTGACACCCTAAGGAGAAGATAATGTAGGAGAGCGTCCATGACAGAGTGATGTTTATATTGATGTAAAAAGCCTAATGCAGATTATATCCTTAAGTCTGGGCAGGTTTTCCAGATGAAAGACAGACAGCGGGTGTGGTTGGAGTAAGAGATGTAGCCTCAGGGGACGTCTAGATGAACAACTTGTTTAAACACCTTGGCTTTTTTTTCTTTTTTGGTATTTACATGAATGCCATTAACATAACAGTAATGTGACAGCACTCTTATCTAAAAAGCTACTGGAAAGAAATAGTTTCATATATTTTTCTGCCTTTTTTTAAACATAATGATGAATTCTTGATACAATGTCTTTAGTGAGGACAGGGTATTACACAAATTTTGAGGCATCAGCAGGATCGCATTGGCCTCAATGTAGCTTCTGGGTGAAGGAAAGGTGTCATACCTTTGTTCTTCAGGGATATTAATCAAAGCCTGTTAGAGCCCGACATGTAACAACGACCAAAAATGTAACAACATCTGGAATTGGTGTTAAAAAAATGTAATAAAACCTGAAATGTAATAACTGGTTGATAATGTAACAAAAGTCCTCAGCCTGATATGTAATTTAAAAAATGTAATAAAAACCCAAAATGTAAGAAGTTGTTACATTTTGGGCAAAGTTGTAACTTTTTGGGCTCAGCATCTTTTTACATTATTGACCTTTTGTTACATTTTGGGTTTTGTTACATTTTTTTGGGTCATTGTTACAAATCGGGCTCATTCCCCTGCAAAAAACAGCTTTTTCTCAACTTTTCTGTAACAGATGTGCGACCTGCACAGTCACCAGCTCTGGGAAAAAAAATCTGAGTCATGTTCTCACATACCGGGAATGACCTGGCATGTCTTTTGTGGTCAGCTAGACAGCTAACTCTACTTTACCATAATGAGCTGAAATTATGTTTCATTTACAGAGTCGGTGCACAGGAAGCCTAGATGTGGCTTGATTTACAAGTTTAGGGGGATTCTGAATTGCTGCATTTGTAAAACTGTAAATCCAGATGGAGTTTGGTTCAATTAGTTACATCTCTCTGGAAAAAAAATGGTACACATTAGCATTTCACATTCATCTCTATCATCCTTGCCGGTTGTAAATATTTTAAATGGACATAAAATTTAATATGATACCTGTTTCCTGTATTATATCTTCATAGCTAACCCACAGACAGCTCCTGTACAAAGAGACTTCTGTTTGTCTGTCACATGCTTGTCAATGACAAACCTACGGATGCCTTTAAAGCAGCGAGGACTAAACACACAACTCCACATCCAAGCCTCTCTAAGTAATTCACCAGCAGTGAGGTAGAGGAGATCTGTCATTCTCATCTCTGAATGGAGTATCTCAGCTGTGATGGACAAAACAGACCCTGCACACACACAAATGCAGAGTGGAGGCAACAATGGTGGCAGTGACAGGCCGACAATTGGGTTCTGTGCCAGCAGTACTGTGGGAAATGACCTTATTTGGACCAATCAAAGTGAGGCTGTGTGGCGATACTTATTCATATGATAATTGCTTGTGGAGGAATCTCGTCAGTTTGGTTCACTGTTTACACCCTTTTGCTTTAAGTTGCACAGGGCCCCACAAACTGACACACACACACACAAAGCTCGGGCCGGTCAGTTGCCAGCTTTAATGGGTATTTTTCATGTTTGAGGTTAGATGAGCGCCATGCTACCAGCCTGATCGACAGTAACTTTGCCATTAGTGGCCTGATGATGAGTCAAAGCATCGAAAGCTGCCCATTTGCAGCCTTTAATCCAGACAGTAACATGGCTGAGGACAAGGTGAAATAATAAACTGATAAGCTCCTAAATCAAAGTCTTTTCTCCAGGTTACTTTTATATAGGATTTTACTCCAGTTTATTCTGCCTGAAAGTTTGAGTAGAGGTCGACGACAGCACTGCACAGCATAGAAACGATCACCTATTGTCATAATAACGTCTCCCCACACAAAAACCTTTTCAGGGCGACAGCATTCATGATTGTACCTTGGCCCCACATGGTTGCAAGAGAAGAAGAAGAAAAAAAAAGGGGGCACACAGACGACGGAAACACGCTCAAGTGGTGTTTTGGTATAAACGTGGCCATTCAGGGCTCGGCAGGACTTTTCGTCTCCATGGTGACAGCCTCCTGGAAAGCGAAGTGAAAGAGGGGAACACTTCACAACTGGCCAAGTTTACATCGCATCCTGTAATAAAGGATATAGTGAAACAGACAAAAACACAGCTGTGTGGCGGCCGAGCAGCGTTGTATTAAAACACTGATTAATTGGAATTGCACGGTTTTATAAAGAAGGAAAGAATTTAAGTTATTGCAACATTTACTGACCCAGTCTGTACTGTAAAGGAGAAAATAATGACAAATTAATTCATTATTGTGCAGTCCTATAAGGCCGTATCGTCTGCCTAGCACGGCTTTCGCATAATAAAATCATTCACATAGTCGCATTATAAATACCTAGTCAAACACAGCTGCCTGGAAGCTGAGCACTGTGGCATTAGAGCACTGATTTAACATAATTGCATGGTTTTAAAATGGGGAAGTGGGATTTCGTTTAAGAACAACACAAGCAGTTTTGCAATGTGAAATGGAGAATATGGTATGAAGGAGGAAAAAAAAGTGGATTTTTTTAGCCGTCAACAAGTTTGCAAATGAATCCATTGAACTATTCTTTAGACTTTTTGATATTCAACAAAAGCTATCTCTTTGTGGCTTCACTGTGCTTTTGTGCAGTTTTAAACCTTGATGCATTTTGAATTGAAGCCACAGGGTTTAGGTGGGTGTAGCATCTGTCCTGTCCCAATACGCTGCAAGGCTGGGCTGGAACCTCCATCCACACATCCAATCTCATCAGCACCACCAGAAAGGAATGCATTCTTAGTATTTAACCAAATCACATCCTGTTAATTTCATGTCAGCACAATTAGGCTGCAGATAAATGAAGTTGATTAAGGATTAAATCCATGTCTCATCTGATTTTGTTCGATGTGATAAGAAGTCTATTTGGCGTAGGACTGAATTTTTTTGTGCAAATTCTTGTTTTCTCTAAAATGTCACCATTAATATCACTGGAATGATTACAGACAGCAATGCTGGTTTCATTTAAACCAGGCAGCCTGCCTGAAAAAATGACAGAATCAGCATCTTCTTCATTTCAATAAAATGCTCTGTCGTGAAAACAGTTTTCTACTTTAAGTAAAACAGTTCTGGCTAAAACATAATCCACAAGGCGACTTAGACTTTATTATCTATTGCAGGCTGACTGCTAGTGAACTTGTATACGCGCAAAATATGTTGGAAAATGTTAATTGTCACGTAAGTGGGAAACTCCAGTTGCTGTTAACCCACTGTAAAGAAATTCAGCAGTTTTAAATGCACTGCTGCAACTTAAAAGACCACCACCAGTAAAACACTAAAACTATAATTTGAGTGTGGCTTCAGTTCAGCAGAATTTCAGCCTATTAGGAGAAAATACTCCCATCCACACCGCTGGCAGGTGTTATATTGAGGAGTACCACAAATTAACAATAAAACGCTCAAACTTTTCTCTTCCAACTCTTTGAGGTGTAGCTCTTACGCAAAGAGGGAATAGATTTTATATCACTTTGACACCGCAAGTAAGCATATCAAGGACGTGCAATTAAAAAAAGGCAGCAGGATATTGTGAAAGTGGTAACTGGGAGGTCAAACTGACCATTTGTTTTTCTTATTTAATAACATAATTAACTTTAATTCTATCCAGTGTGGTTTGAGTTAATTGGGATGTTAACCAAATGCTTGACCAAAGCTGTTTTATTTCCCACGTTAAGCTTAACTGCCAGCAACCTTTTTCATGTGATGAACACATAAACATTTGGTGTCCAATCTGTGCTGCTGTCAAATAATCCTTTTCATGGGGAAGGAGTGTAATTTTCTCATTAGTCATGTCCACAAATCTGCAGTTGATACAGAATGAACTCCTGAAGTCCTGCTCCATATGTTGCTGTAAGTACAAATGTTCACTGGGCGTTTGAGAGACTTCATTAATCTCCCGCATGAGCCTGTTGTGGTGGGCATTTTTCTTTCTTTCCATTTCAGCCTGTTTCTGATTTACTGGGCTGAGGTGAGCAGCCAAGCAGCTCTCCTGTCTGCCAGCAAAGTGAGTGTGACCCTTCCAGAGCCGCTCGCGTTTAAACAGATACGTTAGCTGCCAAGTTTTTCACTGGAGGGAGATTTCAAACCTACATATCTACATTTTCCCCTCAATCTTTAAATTATATGTCATGGTGTAACAAAGTGTACTGTTCACACTGTGTAGCATTTAACTGATGATCCCCAAAACATGGTGCATGCCAAAAACAACATGTTAGTGTCTGTGGGACAGTTTTATTGAGTGTACTATCATAAATATTGTACAACACTGGAAAATCTGCATCTGTTTGGACAAGTTTTATATTGTATATTAATGAGGCACAACAATATCCCTCTGGTAAAACTGTATCACTGAACTGTGCAAAAAGAACCAAAATAAATCCAAAAACAAACCTGATACCAGTTACAAAATAGTCTCAGTGTCTTGAGATTTATGGTAACAATGTAAACAACTCTGTCTATACTTACAAACATCTCTGTAACGCTGCTGATTTCTTGCGTTACATAAAAAATTTGTTTTGTTCACATGATCTTAAATGGTCTGAATCCAGTGATTGCATCTCACTGGGAGGATGCATTAATCCATCTTGACAGAGCTCATACAATATGCAAAGGCAGCACCCAGTCAGCATTTTGTTGACAGTGGGTGAAGCACCTGAACAGGACGGACTCTGACAGAAACACTCATGTCACACGTCTGATAAAAATGGCAATTAGTGATGTGTTGTACGTGAACGATTTGTTCAAAACAAATGAATCATCTGAAGTGAATCACTTACTGAAAAGAGTCGTTTATTTCTCAACTTCAGTTGCACTCTCCCTCTGAGTCTCTCTTCCCCTCAGTCAGTCAGTGAGTGATTTGTGTACTGAACATACTAAACTGAAGGGTCAGGGAAAAAAGATGTGATTGTTTTAGCAGCTTCAAACTGTAACTTTATCTGACTAAATTCTCAGCTCATTAGCTTATTATTCGCCACCAGCCATTCAGCTTATTAATTTCTGGTTCGCCGGCAGAGCTGTGGAGGAGTCCTGAACGATTTGGTGAACGAATCTTTTGAACGAGTCACTTTACTGAACTGATTCTACTGATTCAGTACACTGAAAAGAACTGCTTTTCCCATCACTAATGGCAATGCAGTCTGACCTGCAGAGCAGTTCGTCAGAGTATGGAATATAAATTTAGTGGCCAGAGAACTGCAAATGATTCCCTTCAAAAGTTATACATCAACAGCAGCGAGGAGGAAAACACCAGGGCACATGAGGTGAATATGCACATGAAGGCCTTTGAACAAACAGCCAGTTCAGCCTGGGACGGTGTGCTTGGAGTAAGGTAGCTGTCAGCCGTGATATGTGATGTACACCATTATGCCAGTATGAATTCCTTCCAGTTAAGGTATACAAAATAACTACAACGTCAATACAACACTGAATATTTACCATTGGATTATATTTTGTGCATTTTTTAGACATCTTGACTTAAACACCAAAAACTAATGGATTTTTCTCCCAACAGTCCCTTTTGATTTCCATCCAAGTCAAATTAAAGGGAGTGTCCGGCTCTTCTGCACCATCTGTTCAGAGTGTCCTGACAGTTTTTGTTTTAAGACGTGGTGAATCCCTCCTAATGCTTCGGTTCATATTTTCGACAGCTATCATGCGATGAGTGAAGCAAACAGTTCATGTGAGTTAAAGGAACGCTGATGCTGTAAATGCCTGATTGGCATTTATTATGCAAAGCTTGGCTTGGGTCAAAGTTATGAAAAACACAGCGAGTCTGCAATGAATCAAACTTTTTTTTAGATTGGTTGATTTTGCATATTTCTCCCAGGTGTGTTTTGTAAAATGGCATTTGCCCTCTGTGTACCTGGCAATGCCCTTTTTTTATTAGCCGCCATGTTTTCAAACATCTTTTGATGTCGACTTATGAATTTGAAAAAGTTTTTGAGAGTTTTACACATTACATAGGTGTCTCTCTATGTCTCACTGTAACACTTTCTCACATGTAACTAAGACTTATTTTGTATTTATTTAGACTAAATTCAGATTTACGCCATTTTCCCTTGGAGATCTGTCAGAGTGTGAGTGCTTTAGTGGAAAAGACTGGCTGTAAAACGGGTGATGTCTTCACCAGGCGATCCAAGGCTCTCGGGTGTCATTTGGCCAGCCTGAAGCAGAGAGTGTCTGCCTGGGAAAGACATTACCAGCCGAACCCTGCCGTGGCATTGTCAGCTCAGCATGGCAGAGACAATCATCCCTAACAAGGACCGGTTTGTGTCTGACTGCCACTGTGTACGTCTGAGTGAGTCAGAGAGAGTGTTTATGGACGTAAAGAGCGCTAATGTAGTGATGACATTAGGAAAAAAGAGACTCTGTAGCAGTGAGAGTGGTGAAGTCACCTAGGATGTTTTTTTTTAAATATGCCCTCAGCTAATAACAAAAAATATGAAATCACAGTAAGATGTAATGAGCTACTTTCCATTTGGACTCCAGTCAGCCCACTCTGTAGCTTTGTAGGAAATGCAGCTGCTAAATAATGAGATAAACAGATGTTGACACGCACACACACTCACTCACTCACACACGTATGGTAGTATTAAGCAATATTTAATGTAGCAGTCCAAGAGAGATAGGTGCTGTCAGGCCAGTGCAGATGTTGATGTGAAGGTCTCATCCGTTGTTTCTTAAAATGTCAAATATCTCCAGTATTTTTCAGCGTAACACAAATACAGAAAAAACAGTGTACCTCCATCGGCACACTGCCAGAGAGATGGATTATAAACAACCTGTCAACAAAACAAAACCAAAATGTCCCTGAATCTGAACAACAGCATACTAATTATTACTTATTTGGAGAGGAAAAATGTTCAAACACAGCAGGAGGCTGATGGAGAAAAACATTGCCTGTGCAAATAAAGAAAATGACTGTAAACAAAGAATTACAATAAAATTGGTAAATAGTGATTCCCCTCAAGTCAGCACCGTCATTCTCATTATTTCCATGGCATGTATTGGGAGTTGGAGATGTTACAAACATTGTTTTGCTGAGGTTACTGCTTGTTTTTGACAAACAAATCAGAACACGTGAACTACTCATTTGTGTTCTCGCATGGGTTTTGTCTGCTTTGTGAAAATGAAGCTCCTGCTACTTTAGGTTAGCACAACTGTTCCTTTAAAACTATTTTCCAACTGGTCCATTTTTGCTATTACTGGATCGTTATATTAGAGTATCATAGTAGGAATTAGTAAGCCACAATTGCTTTTGGCTTATTCGTACTTTTTAATAACGTTTAGGATTCTCATTGGTTTCCCACACTGCTCTCCTCTTTTTTTCTAGAAGTATCTCAGCGACCAAAATTTCCAGGTACGTAAAAAAAATAAATAAATCAGGGATTAAATCACGACTCGGTTTAATTTTCACTTCAGTTTAATTTTGCTGTTTCAGTGAGAACCCTGAAGTTCAGTCTCCGTGTGTTTTGCCTTGACTGCTGGAGTGTTGCTGCCTGGTTATTGAGAGCAGACCACTGCTGGCCCTATTGATTTTATCACTGACTTGGCAAAGCTTTTGTTACATTTGGCAAAAATTTTCAGCAGATCCAGTGGAAAAATTCTTACCAAACATCTTGAACCATTAAACTCCAACATGGGAACTGTCTTAATCTATTCACAGCGCTTAATGATTGACTCTGCTCTTGGAACAAAGCAACAAAGGAGCAAATTAATATCATAAAACTGCTACTTTTAGTGCTTAAACTGCTCCTCTTGATGAGTCTTTCTGTAGCTGAACGTCGAAACTTTTAAAACTGTTCTTGACCTTTTTTTCTGCCTCTTGTTCAGACATGTCCATAAGAAAGAGAAAAAAAACTTAGATGTGGTATCTCTGGCCTGCATAGTCCTTCATAAGCCGTAACAGAGTCCACGCCCTGCTTTGGCAGAACCAGCATGTGTCAGTGCTTTTGGTGAATAGAAGGTCAACCATCTTTCTTCACTGTGAATTCAGGCCAGATGAGCACCAACGTGGATCCTAATTAAACATACAGGACGTGTTTTGTCTCTTCACCAGACAAAACACTCACTCTGTATACGTTGGAGGGTTGTTTCCAGCCATAATGACAGTAAGGCAGACAGATGGCACTGTTTGTATCCGGAGAAAGGCTCCATCCACATTTATCATTTGGTGTGCCAGAGGAGCAGCAGTCCAACTTCCCTTTTTAGTCCTTGGAGTTTATTTCATCGGAGTGTGTGGTAGGAACCTGCAGGTCATTACAGAACCGTGACCCTGTGGGGAGAAAGTGAACAAAAACACACTCACACAGGAGACGCTTATCTTTGTTGTTTGCTACTTCTGTGAATAAAATGAATGAGGATTCCTTTTGTTTTTATGTGATACGGTCAGAGGTGGGTAGGGTAGCCAAAAATTTTACTCAAGTAAGAGTAGTGTTACTTCAAAATAGTATTACTCAAGTAGAAGTAAAAGTAGTCAACCAAAAATTCACTCAAGTACTCGGTGAAAAGATTACTCAAGTACTAAGTAACTGTTAGAATATAATGTCTGTTTTTTTATTGTGTAATCAGACAGACAAATAAAATAATGTGCAAATTCTAGTATAGTGGTATCAGTGGTACAGAGTGACTATAGCGTAAGTCAATTTACCGTAATTCCTCAACCATTTGCACTATCGATGTAATTCCAGCTGATTCCCGCAGACGTGCAGCGTTCCGTAGGCAACATTACCTACATTACGGTAGCAAACAGAAGCTCTGATGTCGGCTTTCAAAATCAGCTGGAATCACGTCGCTAGCGCTTAAACAGCTGAGGAATTACGGTGATTTGATTGATACGTCACTTTCTGTCACCAGTTAAATGTTTGGCATTAAAGGGTTAAATCGTTCCGTGATTAAGCTCTTACCGCTAATGATTCAGCTATAAAACTACAAAAATAACCCCACTTCCTTATACGTCACTCAGGGATTACCCACAATCCACCTTCTTAAAGGTACAGGCTTGTAAACACAGGTAAAGTGAATGAGTGAGAGCAGGATGGTGGGAGGATATTGTGGCATTGACAGTGCAAACTAGCGGCAGACGGAGTATCGGCAAAACTCGTAAGTTGGTGCACTGGTAAGTCAAGCTAACGACTCGAGTGTAGCCCAGTATAGCGGAGTAAGAGTAGCGTTTCCTCTTTACACATCTACTCAAGTAAAAGTAAAACGTATGGTGCAGTAAAACTACTCACAGAAGTATTTTTTTAAAGTTACTCAAGTAAATGTAATGGAGTAAATGTAACTTGTTACTACCCACCTCTGGATATGGTATGCATATTTTTCACCCCCGGTTCCTCAGTGACATCAGAGCGTAACTATGAAGCCATGTCCTGTCTCAGTTATTGCTACACATGCATCCACATTCATAAATTCCCCAAATCACATGGGGTGGACTTGGACTTTGTAGGAACCCCCTGATGCTCCTTGTGATTGCATTTCAGGTGGAAGGAACAGTTTGTACTGAAACGCAGGAGAACACTCGCTATAAGATGGAAAATGCTTCGGCGTCATGTCATGTGCGAGACACATGTTAACTTCAAAACAATGATGAATGTTGCTCCGATTTTTTTTCTGCGCAGAGGAGAAAGTAAAGCTGCTTTTCTGAGGGAGGGAGTAGCAGGACAAGGCAGAACAAGAGGGGGAAAGGATCAGCAGACAGGGAGAGTGTTGGTGAAGCCAATTAGGTGTTGGCCACATCTGTTCTCTCCCAGACTCTTGATAATTTATCTGTGGTTAATGGCAGTCCCACTTTGCATGGAACGGATGAGATGTGGTCAAACTTTTCTCCAGCGTTCTCATGAAGCTTTCCAAAGTGCTGTGAACACTCCAAAACTTTAAAAAAGACCATGTGTACTTCAGTGTAAGATGAAATTAAATATTCTTGGATTGGCCATCTCTAACCAACTCACTGGTGATGCAGCAGCCAGCTTGTGGCAAAGGATCAGCTCCTCTGAAGCCAGTGACTAAGTCTAATATTGTACCTTTTTTTGGGCCGAGCATTTTTGATCCAGCACTCCTGCCTGACTGGTTGAATCTGGATATTTTAGCTCCTTAAAGACCAGCAGGCCCGATGATCATTCAGTTGCTCTTGGATCAGTTTAAGTTTACTCTAGAGTCTGCCACCATTCTTTCCACATACTTCACATTTTCACATCCAGGTCTGCGTGGCTTTGCAGTGTCTCTCCTGTCTGAAGTCTACAAGTGATGGGAAGGATGACCACACGAAAACAGAGGTGCAGTCACAACCACTTTTCCACTTTTAAAACCGTCTGTATTAGTAACCTTGGCAACATGGGCTCAGTGTGCAACACGCAGGCTGTAAGGAAACAAATACATAAATGCAGGAAGATACTTACACAGATTTGACATAATTATGACTAAGTAATAATTTTGGACCATTAAATGTTTTCCTCTCCTTGTACACTGTGTATTACCCTGGCCGTACAGTTTGAGGTAACGGATGGCAGTGGAGCTGAGTCAGAGAACATCCTGATCTGATTAAAATTCAAGGAAATTGGGAAATGCACAAGAGATGGTTAGACCAAAAACACAATCGGATGCTCAGAGAAGCAAACACACACACATACTACAAGCATGAAAAGACCCCAGAAACATAGAGCTGCGTCTATTTTATGGTGATTTTTTATTCTGGACAGAAATGATTAGAGCCTTAAAATAAAACTCACGTATTAAAGAGCTTGTAAAATCTGTTGTATAAAGTTTAACAAGGTTTCAAGGACATGGACATGACACTATAAGTTGGAAATGTAGGATCTGATGTTTTTGAAGGTTTGTTCACTCTTTTGATCTCAGGCTCAGAAACCAGATGATATATTTTTCTACAATATTTTGGAAGCTGTAACTCACAATACAAATGGTAAACGTTCGGATCTGAACTACAGTCACATGCAGAAATATTTACTGATTCACTGGCACAACATGTAAGAAATCCAGGTCACCCACTGCGGTGTTTTCCCATCTTCCTTCTGTAGCGTTCCTCCTCTTCACTTTGAAGAATAAGCAGATGTTAAACCTGGCCGTAACATTTTTACACCAAAATGTGGGTAAAATATCTGAAATAAATAACACTCAGGATCAGTGTACTGGTGAACAACTGAAATGTTTGGCAATAGATGACTGTTTCACAACACCTGGCACAAACTGTTCATAAATCCTCGAACCGGAGTCATGCAAGGTTTTATGATCAGCTGTCTGCTACGTTATGTTTAAGAAAATGACTCATTTACTACCATGTGTTATCTGAACAGAAGTAACTTTAAGTGACAGTTAAACAAAAAATAAATCTTTATATCTTGAAATTTTAAAGAGGGAATTATAATTTCTAATTTTGGGGTTAAAATGTTTTGGATTCAAATAATTGTAACCACACTGAGCTTTTTTTTTTTTTTTTTTAACAAAGCAAGATTATGACAAAGTAGATAAAAGTGATTTGTTAGTTCTGTATCCAAGTTAGATGTCATATATCTGACACATCTGTTTTCTGTCTCCTAACTATATTTTTCTGGAAAACTTTACCCCGGGTGAAGAGTTATGTGCATTATTTGCTGCCAAATGTTTTTTTGAGAGGAATCAAAACAGCCGTGACCTCAGGTGAATGTGTGCAGTCGGGGGTAGAGTGTCAGGTATAAACCATCAAGTTAAAAACAGGAAGTTAAAGGCTGTAATAAAAGAAAAATACACATTTAATGAAAGTAATATTTTATTGTTACTGTGGGTTGTTTTTAAAGGTAGCTCTTTTAGCTCTGCTGCTCCATGCTGGATTGAGTGACGTGGTGATCCAATCGGAAATCTCCACAACTACTAGATGGTTTTGGTGAAACATCAACAAGGATAAAGGATGGATTGCCGTGAAATTTGGTACAGACATTGGCACAGCCGTCAAGCTGAATTATAATAACTTTGGTGATGCCTGTTTTTTTTTTTTTTTATCAGGCACCATCAATAATTTTATAACAAAACACTTAAACCAAGAAATTGATTTAGTGCAGCCTTACAAAGCCGCTAGCGTGGCTGTAGATGCTTAGTCTTGTAATGTAGGAAATAAGTGGTGCGACGTGCGCCAAATCAGATAACGCGTGCTAACTCACCCGGAGCTATGAATTCATACAGATAACGTTTGCATCATTTCCTCCATTCTCATCTTTTTGACTTTAATGTGAGCAATAAACTGAATACTGAAAAGCAGCCAACTCATTCTGCTGTCACATTAATATCATCACATGTTCTGGTTCATCAGCCGTGTTTTTGTTGGCGTAATGGCAAATTTGTCAGTCTCACTGAAGTTTGTGATGGAAATAAATTAGCCATGACAATCTTTTG
>OOFC01004646.1:28679-43007 GCA_900323345.1 Pseudochromis fuscus | reverse complement strand
AGTGCACCTGTCTATAAGCTGCTATTGAATTTATTTGAACAGTTTCATGTGGTCCACTCTGACGGGGTCTGATGTGACGACGCTAAATGTATCAGCGGCACGGAGCTTGCTAGCTTGTAAAAAGCTAACGAGCTTCGTGCTGCCGATACATGAGAAACACCGATGTTTCAGTTCAAAGCGTTGGAAAAAAGTATCGGGTTATAGTCTGGAAAATACGGTAAATGACTGAACACAGAGTCGGGTTGTGCAACAAAACACACACCTCAAAGTTGCCCATGTTCATGAGAGAAAGCAGGTTTGCACCAGTCCGTTTATTGGTGCAAACATACATTTGGTGGTAACATTGCGTGGAGCAGGCACAGTAGATCTGAAAGGTTAAATGCTTCTCTTTCCCTGAAGGAAATCTGTCCGTTCCTATATCACGCCCACCATCCCCCGAAACCCTGGTTGTTATGGCTACCCGCTAAACCTCGCACATAGCCACCAATGCATGCACACTGATATACACACACTGTTGTCTGTGTTCTCACACAGCATGTGGGAATGCATGCGTGCACACACACAATGCACACATCAGTTTGCTTTTGTCTTGGAGAGAGTGTGTGCACCACGTGACCCTGTGTTGATATGAGCGTGTACTGTGACAGAGAGACCAGCTGAGGCACTGAAACACATGTATGCACACCTGTAGCCAGGTATGAAAACTGAGCAGGGAAAAGGGAAAACCTGCCGTTTGCTTACATATATCTTCATAATACAACATTGCTGATGGGTGGACAGCTGACAAGATACAGCAGAATATTATAAAACTGCATGGTTACAATAGTGGAGCACTGATACTGTCCTCACAACAAAAAGTTTGTGCTCATAACTCTCATTTTTCCTCAAAACAGGGTTTATGATGCATTAATGTCTGCATATAGATAAACACTGCAGCATCAATTAGACCTGAAGCAAATCTAAAATAGTGAAAACAAAAGCTATGCACAAAAATAGACATAAAACCACCCCCACACACACACACACACACACACACACTACTTTTTCTCTGCCTTGTTATTTCCCCCTCGTTCTCCATGTACAAACACGCATCCATGCAGACACACTGACTCTTCACAGTGTCTAACTTCCAGATCCCACTCGGCTTGTCGTCGTGCCTCCCTGGTTCACAGATTATAATAAAATTAATCTCCATCTAATAAAATAAAGCCAACGAAATCCCTCTGTAATGCAAGGAGGAATGCGATCTGAGAGTGAAATGAGAAAGAGGATCCCCTCACCTACAGGCAGTCTGCTGGCTTATTAAGTCCAGCTGGCTCCTACAGAGAGCATCAGGTGCCTCCATGCAAAAGGAGGAGCAGGAGTGAGGTGTGAGATTGAGCGCATTAACATGTCCTGATGTGGTCACCAATAGATCAGCAGCAGGAGACAATCAGAGTGGGACTGATGGTATCATGAAGTAAGATAATCAATCCATGTGATCAATGCAGTTTTCATGAAGCAGGTATCCAATAGTTTTCCAGTCTCTTAACGAGATGATTAAATACTAACATCAAGTCTCATTAAAAAAACCCTCATCGAGTGTCAACTGGTCCTCACAAATCCAAACCAAACTCATACACTGTTGATACTTTGCAGTGAAACTCAGTCCATTATTTAGAGAACTAAGCATTTTGTAGATAATTTGGAAGATGTACTTCGCGGTAAGCCTGCCAATTCTACAATCTGCCAAATAGCAATAGTAAAAATACAACTCAACACATGCCAGTACTGCTTTTAAAGCTGTAATCAGCAAATATAGAAAGAATACTGCTGCATTTGGGTACATGACGCTTTCCCAGTGAGATTCTGTAATGATGTTTCTGCAATAAACTACAGTCTGGCACAGTTGAGGGAAGAGAGGAAGATTTGGCTTGATGTATGGGGTAAACTTGTTTGTATTTGCATCCAATTGAGCTACAGTCTAACAAAAGCCAAGTCCTAAACTTGTGAAGAAGAAAAAGATCAAAAGTATTGTCTCAAAGAAGCCTTTACCATCACAAAAACACACAAGTAGATTTTACTTACAAGTCGAATCGGAGGTTCTGCCGCTCTTCAAAGAAATAGTCCAAGATGAATTTCCGCACAAAGTCTGGGTTTAGTGTGTTATCAATCACCTCTGTTCTCCCAAACTGGAAAAAGAAAACAAGATAAATGCCCATTAAGAATACAGCCCGAAGAAAAGGTAACATGAAGCTGTGTTCTCACAAAGTGAACTCCTCCTGTGGCGCCATTACATAATGAATGCAAAAAACACAAGTAGACTAGATGCAAATTTAGTTCTGCACAAGTTTTACCATCACATGTTTTCGTGAAAACCAATCAACAGTGAGACTCCCCGACGTCACAGAGGAGGGCTTTATGACACAACTTTGACTCTGTCCCAAGATAAAACAAAGACATGGCGCCATTTTCACCATTTCTGGAACTTCCACAGCAGCTAAAAGGCAGCCATATTTGCGAGTTCGTTCATCGTTGATGGTGGAGGTGGTGCTTGTTGGGGTTTCGCAAAATCCCCAAAATGAGTCCAGCTAGTACCATCACATTTTGTGTGAACATAGCTTATAGCACAAGTTTTCTTCAGCATACGTCTCCATTTCTAAACAGTGGACCACCACACCATCCTGCATCTACACAATCTGTCAGTTTGAATACTTCTTTTTACCTGACACTTATTAAGCACTATGACTATGCACAGCAGCTGAGTTATGAATGCAGAGCAGCTGAAGTATCAAGTCAATGGAGGTCAGGTGGGTCCTGGTTTGGCATTTAACTTAGCCTGTTAATAATGTATTCAGATGACGGGCTACTCAGAACTATGAATAACTGGGAATGATTGGGGCTACAGGATTTGCCCCCACATTTACATTTATGAATATTGATTGTAGTGAAACACAGTGGTGATGGCAGTTCAGCTGAACATGCTTTAAAGTGAGTTGTAGTCGCTGGTGGTTTCTACTCACACAAACACAGAGGAGTTCCTAATTATGGAAAGTAATGGGGTGTCACAAATACTGGAGATTAATAAGGAAACTGCTTATAATAAGGAGGTTATGTCGTCTGTCTGTTAGTAACATGACACAAAAACTACTGGACAGATCCCAATTATTTTTTATGAGATATTGTATTACCCAAGGAAGAAATCAGACAGTTTGGTGGAGATCACACATGGACTATAGCTTGTTGGAGGTTTGTGCTCTCAGAGTGCTTTCAATGGTGGAGTCCAACTGTCTTACAACATGATGAGAAGCTGCATTTCCTTCAGTTATATTATTGTATATATTGAATGTCAAACATTAGGTCTACAGTCTTAGTCTGTATCAGTCCATTATTATGTATATCAGTATGTCTACCTCTCAGAAATAACTCAAAAACTACTGAATGGATTGATATTTAAAACTTTGTACAAACCTTCATGGTCCACAGTGGATGTATGGTAATACATGGTGATTCCAAAAATCTTGTTTTACCATATTTGTCCAGACTTTGACAAGACTGTGCTGCAGGATTCATTTGAGAAGTCTGTGTGAATGTTTTGAAACCTTCCACTATGTAAATATGTCGTCTGTGTTTCGCACTTAAATGACACATTCTGCATATACCACATTTTCTCAAACAAAAATAGGTATTTACTTAAAAGTACCATCTCTTGTAATGATTAATATGAACAGTTAATGAGAAGAATCAAAAACAGGCAAGAGAAGGATAGTGCATGAGCAAATATTTCACAATGAAAGCCCAGTTAAGAAATGAAGGGTTTCTGTCCACTTAACCCTTTAACACCTCAGCCTGCAAATTTCCACCTGGACTTTATATGCATATTTTGATTTAAATTCAAATTTAACATGCAAAATCTAACATTCATGTGCAGTTGCAGTGTTTTTGCTCACTAAAACTCTAAAATCAAAATCTGTTTTTGTGTTTTTTTGCTATTCTACTGTTATTACACTCTTACAACATGTAGTATAAAGTAAATCAGCTGTTTTGCCGGCTTCTGAGAGAGCTAGTGAAATTACCGTAATGACACCATATTCACTGTAAAGTGCAACATCTCAGCTCTCAGAAACCACTGGAATTTTTCTGATTGCACAAACCGTGACATCATTACGGTAATCCAAAGACGCATGTGCAGACCAGTCGTCGACAACATGCTCAGAATTAAAGGGTTAAACACATGGCGTGGGGGTTCAACAAGACTTTCTACTATGATTATGTCAACCTATCAAACAAAGTCCTGCCTCTAACACAGACTGACCTCCAATAGAAGTGTAAGAAGGTGAATAAAGGCCCCAGCCACTATTTGAGTGTTTACCATGGATTAGTTTTAGGTGAAGCAGCATACACACACTCACCTCTCTCCACTCCTTGTTTCCCATTCCTTGTGTGTAGAGAACACAAACTGTGAAGAACAAAAACCATAAAATACCGTTAATCATACAAATAGATAGTGTAGTAGCAGTTTCTATCGTGGCATTTATGGAAGAGATTAGTCAATATATTTATATTTCTAAAAAACTAAACACCCAATGAACTGATTGATGGGTAGGCTAACCTGAGAAGAAATATACTTACTATATTTAATATACTTAGAGCCTTACTTCACACTAGGCAAATGAAAAAAAACACCCTGAAATGCCATGGTATTTCATGGATCCATTAGAATATGACTAATAAGACCATAAATGCATGAATTAGAAACAACAAAACAACATCAAAGCACCTAATGGTTTTATTCATGAAGCCCATATACATGTACATAAATGGTGAAAGACATAATTTCAGGCCATTATGCAATTTGCCCAAACAAGACAGTTTTCTGAAAAGCAAATTAGTGAGCTCGCTCTGCTCGTGTGCTTCATTTCTACAGGCCTTTGATGTTCTGCATCTTCAGATAAGTGACAGCAGGATACATTAACGTGCATGTATATTAAATATTGCTTTAGTGTGCAACAGGCAGATTTGTACAGATGATCTAGGATTCCTCTTTTTTCCACTTGTACCAGGAAGCCTTCGTTTTCTTATTCGGATCACTGCTCTTTAGATTTTAAAGACCAGGGTAAAGATCCAGGTATCTTTAGATTTCCAGCAACTTCTAACAGTCTCTCTCTCTGTTTTTTTTTTACCTCCTTTACCTCCTCGCTCTTTTCCCTTGTCAGGCCGGTTCATATCAGGAGAGTTAAGTCACCGTGCTCAGCATAATCACAAGTGCTACTCAGCATAACAGCATGCCTAAATGTATGGTTAAAGCTGAGGCTTCTTCCCTCCTCCTCCTCCTAATCACTGTCATCTTCATCATTGTGCTCATCACTGTCATCATCATCACCTTGAGTCATTTTTATCCCATGTTACTCTGGATGTGCTGACACACTCTGTTTTTGCAGACTATGGGTGTGTATTGGTGAGTCACGGCCAAGCACCAAAAGTCATCTCGATATCCTAATTTCACATTCATTTGAAGATGACAAATACAATCATGGGTTTATTTTAGGGAGGAAGCTTAACCTTGATCTCATCATGGCCTCACTCCCAACACATCAAATGAAAATCCCAGTGTTTAAGAAACAGTTCAACCTCTCAGGCATGTGGTAATTCACTTTCTTGCTGAGATTGAGAAAGCAAACATGCACAGTATTCAGCACAATTACCACAGTCCTAGTTTAGTTTCAAAATATATATTCTATACTTACACTCACCTCACATGGTCTTTTTATAAACTGAGATATTATTAAAGCTATGGTTTGATCCATTGGGAAATAAGCTCATTCTTTAGTGTACAGCGAGATGAGAGAATCAATACTACTTTCATATTTCATATCCAATAAATATAAGATGCAACAGCCACCAGAGGCTGTTGGCCAAGAAATAGTCTATAGCACAGCAATGTTTCTGCCTGTATGAAACAAAAAAAAGAAATACACACATCATATCACTACAGGTATACTTTATATGTAGGAGAGGGGCAGGGTTCAGCCTCTGCTTCAGGCTGGATTGATGCTATGCTATGACTCGCCTTATATTATACAGTCCTGTGTCCACAAGAAGCAGTTGCTGAGCTGGAAGTGTCTAATATAAGTTAAGGGTTGGTATTGTTCAGACACCCTCAGTGTAGGGCTGTAGATGTTATTTTGATGTCTCAAACTTGTCTCTGACTTATTGGTATTTGACTCGGACTTGTCTCGGATTCGGCCATTGTACTCGCAAAATATTTTAATCATCTCGACCTAGTCCAACCTTGTTTTTATTCTCGGAAATTAACGTTCTTCCTTTAAACAAACCTGAAACAATCTTGTTCAGACTTTCAAAATAAACTGCAGGGCTTAAAATATTCCGGTATCTCCAGGGTGTGGCGTGTGACTGCGAGTAACTAGCATAAATCCATTTACTGTGACTCTTCAACCATTTGCACCAGCGACGTAATTCCAGCTGATTGTGAAAGCCAACAAGTGGGCGTTTTGTATCTATTACATTCATTACAGCAGTAATGCCGTGTTCATACATATTACCTTGTAGTGTACAGAAGCTCCATTTTTCAGCTTTCAGAATCAGCTGGAATCACGTCGCTAGCGCAAATGGTTGAGCAGTTATGGTGATTTGATTGACACGTGTCTTGAACTTGTATGAATGTTATGATATCAGAAGTCTGAAATTTCTAAGTTGGAGTTCAGACTTCATGGTTACTTCCGAGTTGTCTGAATGCAGCATCCATACCGTGTGTTTTGTTTTTCTTTTCTCACTGAAGTCACCTTGTTCGAAAAGCCAGAAGAAGACGGCCTCATTCGGACAAATTCAAAATCCAAACCCAATAAAGAAGGTGTCAATGAACTGTGATGATTCATTGACACAGTTTATTTTAGCAGTTCTCTGTAGGTTTCTGTAGTGAACTGTATTTGTTTGTTGTTGATCACCTGCTGTCTGAGTCTTGAGTATAATAATGAAAGGCTCTAAGTTAAAAAATGTATTCAACTTTCAGAGCAAAATGTACTTCAGCACATAAATAAGAAAGTAATCCCATTAGTGTAAATCTGTTTTCCAGTTCAGCTCTGATTCAGACTTCCTTCAGTACAGTTTGTCACCATGTTCAGTTCAGTACACACTTCACATGAAGTTAGTAGCTCATTATTTATGACAGATGTATTCAATTACATTTTTTTCTGTGGCTTCTCTGGTGATCTTAATGAGCTTTTAACGACAACCTAACACTGTGTGCATGTGTACACAGTCTCAACTGAGGGGAGGTCCACCGTTGTTTCAGTAAGTGACAACTATGACTCAGCTTCCTTTGAAAAAAGTACAAAGCATATTGACTATAAGCGGCCTCATGTTAGAGCCAGTGTCCAGTTTTAAGCATGCAGCTCTGACTAACAGGAGAGTGGTATCGATCTTCTGAACTGACTCTTAGAGAGGAAACAAATGAGTGTGTTTTCCATATTGTTCAAGTATTTCTTTAATGTACTGCTGTGGAACTGACAAAGTTATTATATTGATTTTAACGGTGTGGAGATGAGTGGAGAGCTACTCTGTGAATCTATAGGGAGAAGCTTCCCAGCTGGCTTCATGCATTAGTCAGACCTGCCTCAAGCCAAGTCAACACATTTAGTGAAAAAACACACACACACACCTAAGGATTGACTCACAGCTACTTGCAGCAAGAGAAATGTCATATGTTTGATCTCTAATTTCTAATCCTCATCCTCTAACAGCGCCGTCAGCCTTTCTACTTCCAGCTTTTTCATATTTGTTATTTCGTTTTTCTGCCATTATTATGTTTCTTCCTGAATTTGAGCTAAAAATGTTCCTGTTCTCCTCATGGCACTGCTCAGAAATTATTACCATCTGAATTAACAATTGTGCACTGACAGTAACACAAACTTGTTCACAGAGGGTGGCAGACAAACAGAGAGAGGTGGTAGCTTCTTACTGGGGTCTGATTTGGAGAAGGTGTCCCTGTCCAGGAGGTTTCTGTGGAGACACAAAGGAGGGAAAATGGTTAGAAACGCAGGTCCCACGGTGAGAAGGGAAAACACTCGTCATTGAAATGCAGACAGCAAACGCATTTTAACACATTGACTATTTATGTGCTCTGCTGGCCATGAGTCGGCATGTTACCGTCACGCTCTGTTTACAGTATTCCTGTGAAATACAAAAAAAACCCCCAACATCTGAAGTAGTGTATGCTGCAGCGTTAGCACCCATATCGAGGCTTGTGCATTGCTGGTGTAAATAAATACGAAAGGATGGTGAGCTAAGTGAACAAAAAAGCTAATTATGTTAAAAGGAGCTATATTTCTGTTCTTGTCAACATGTCCGAACAAAAGACCAAACTGCTGGAAGATGATGAGATGCACATTTAGATACAGGGCCTTTAATATGATTTAGAAACAATATGTTGTTCATATGATTTGATGCAATTTGTTGCAATGTATGATGTAATCTGGTGCCAAGTAGTCATCAATCATTTCAAAATAAAATAACAAAAACATTGTGGAAAACAGTTGGGATTCACTGGTCTTTTATGTTGGTACATGCTTCTTAAATCACCATGGAAACCCAAGCATTTTTGTTATTTTATGGCATCATGGGAAACAATGGAAAACAAATGTGTAATTTCAGAATAACGTGTCATTGTGTTGATTACTACCTTTGCAATAACAAACATTTTGACATTATGAATATAAACTTCAGTCTGTCTCACACAGACATGTCCAGGTTTGGCAGTTAGAGGGATAGCTGTAACGTAAGTAACACAATAGTCCAGTGTCAACAATGCTTAAAATTGGTAAATCACTTCATTTTTACACCCTTACAACTGATCAACAACTGCTATCTTGTGTTTGTTATTTACCCCGCTTCAGTGTTGCAGAGAAATTGTTAGCTGCACATTACTGAGTCACACTTGTTCATTATAGCAAACACGTGCACTGTAGTTTAGTTTCAAACCCCAATACGGCACCCTACTGCCATAAACTCTCACTACACTATCTCTATTAGTCCACATCAAAAATTAGTCCCCAACAAATTAATTAGATAGTACTGTTAAACTGTGTTCACACCAAACACAAAGCAGATTTCTCCCACTGTGCAATTAAATAATAAGTGAACGCAAAGACGGAAATAGATGCTAGAAGTTAAAAAAAAGTTCTAACTTGAGCAAAATATCATGAAAACCAACCAGTGGTGAGATTTCCTGACACCACCGAGGAGCAGGAATGGAGAGCAAGATTATCACTGCCATCCGGCCAGAGCTTTGTGACGCCAATTTGAAATGATAAGTAGATTACTAATGAGATTATTAATCACTAAATTAGGGAATGGCCCCGATTTAGCCATTAGCTTTTAAATTTAGCGTAAGGTTGTTTAACTTATGTATCAATTAATAATAAAGACAAGAAAGATGGATACTTCATTCAGAAATACATCTTTTAATCAAGTCTGCTGCTGATATTAACCTGCTAAAAGTAAATCTAAATCAGCCACCGCCACATTGTTTACTTACCCTGAACTCTACAGTGCATGTGCAAATCTCAGCAGAGATAGGAACGAAGGGAGATCAGACGTCTACAATTAAATTTGATGGTGACTATTTGTATTGTCGATTATCGTCACACCCCTACTCTGTACCAGGACAAAACCGAGACACTCACATTCACTGTTAATGGCAGAAATAGTGGTTGTCGTGGTTTCTGTAAAGAGGACTCCTATTGGCTGCTGACAGTGAATATTCGTTTGTGGCTAAATCTCATTAAACCAGTCCTGTGGGCGTATTTAGAGCAATATTTGCTGAAGACTATGGTGCATGGCTGTTTTAGAAAACTACTAAACATTTTTTTGACATATTTTCATAAACTTTTTAACTCTTTACAAAGATGTAACAACATTCACATGAACTATCTCTAACATGTAGACATCCAGTATTTTGAAAAAAACAACTCTCTGGGTAATACAACTCAGGAGAAAGTAGTTTCAGCTCAAATTCAGACTTATTTATAAGGATTCACCGTTTTATACTTCCTCATTTCATGCCTCAAAAACACTAGGTCTAAGCTAATATCCTCTGCGACGACTGATATATTGTGCCGTCCTCTGTCTCGGCAGAACCGCTGAGTTTCATCCCGAGATGGACATTAATGCAATCGTGAAGAATTTATGTTCCCCTGAAAAGAGGAAGGAGGAGTGCTGGAGAAAATTAAATGGGCTGATATGAAAGTGGCATAAGAGCTTATCATTAATTCTGATTTTTGAATAATGAGATGAATGGCGGTGGCGGTGATAGCACCTAATGGTGTACAGAGGAGAGGGCAGATTAGTGATTCGCCTGTGAGGTGAAATCAGCGTGTTCCCACCTCAATGAGAGTATGAATCGTCCTCCCGATCACGCTTTCTTTCATCCATTTAACCTGCTGTGACATGTCCTGGTAGCTGAAAGACCAGGGAAGTGTTGGTAATGCTTCCCATCATCCTTTCAATCCCAGGGATTGTGAGGGACTTTTAAGGGCTTTCAGACAAAGCCCTGAAACCATCATCAGCAGCTGGAGATGGGTTTTCAACATGAGTATCTCTAACTGTGGCAATTTGTCTTCCTTTCAGCTCAGTTTCAGTCATATCTGTCTCCCTGCTTCTCTCTCTTTCTGTTGTGTGAACCCACCAGCTCATCAACACCACCTATGGCATTCCTCCGTCAGTTTCACGTCTCTGGTGTTTGCTCTCGAAATAAAAACACCTATGTCATCCGCTCAGTGCTTCTTGCTTGTTGTCGACTCACTGATTCAATTATAAATTGCGGCATCATTTATATCAGATAACACAGATCTGAAGCAGTTATTTGTAGTATGTGGGTCAGGCTGCATGTTCCAGGTCAGTATGGTGTCTGAATTTCCTCCCATAAGCCAAAGACATGAGGCAAGGTGTCTGTTTGTTTGAAGCTAACCCATCACCTAACCTGGATGTCAAAAGATGAACCTTAGGCTGTGTATAGAATGGATGAAGCTAATGTAACATCACCTGCTGGTGTGTGGACTCGTGTATTGAATCCAGCAGTTTGACATTTGAACGTCGCCATGTTGGTTGTTTGGAGCCAGAAGAGACCATATTTGGATATGAGTTGAAGAGTGAGGACACTTGAACCAGAGGATGCTGCCCAATGTGTATGAGACTCGGATTCAGCTCTGGTCTCATTGAAGACCAGACCTGTCAATCAAACTAGCCACGCCCCCTTGTTGAAGCCTGATATCATAGACTGAATTTAGAAATGGACGAAGCAAGTGTGACGTCACCCGTTGGTTTGTGGACTCCTGTTTTGAAACCATGAGTTTGGCATTTGAACGTCGCCATATTGGTTGTTTGAATCAAGAAGTGACCATATTTGGATATGAAGGGAGGAGTAAGGAGGCGGGTGTGACCCTTGAACCTGAGTTCACTGGTGATTGAGTCCCTAAACCACCTGTAAATCATTGAAAACCAGATCTGTCAATCCAGCTAACCATGCCTTGAATCTTTTGGAAACCTAATATCTACTATAATGAGGATTTTTTTTTTTTTTAGATGAACAAATACATCCACTTTTTTGCATTTCCTTTTGAGACTTGGTGGTAATGTCCATTTTATTTTATACAGTCTCTGATTCAGCCTTCTCCATATCACATCTGAATGTGAATGCCAGAGATTTTTTTGGGCCTGCCTCCAGTGGCCATTGAGAGTATTGCACTTTTTTTCCTTATTGGCCTCATTTTTGCTGTTGCTTGATCCATTTCTATATAGCCTACCATTTATAACATGGAGCATTTCTACATCCAGCTACATTAACTGACCCTCTATGTATACACCTGGATGTCCAAACACACCTTCACACTAGAAAATACTAACACTACAACGGTTTGGTTGTTTGGTTGGGTGTAATTTCCCGGTCTCAGTTTGGGGGTATACAGTTAAAGTACACTTTCCATGTGAGAGAGAATTTGAGGCTCTGCAGTCGATGACTGGCTGCTGCTGCTCACAGCACATCACACATGGTGGCACTCCAAATGGGCTCCTGGGCTCCCCCCTGCGCGCATGTTGTGTGCGTTGTGTGTGTGTCTATGAGCCAGTAAGACACGTTTTCAGGATTTCCACTTCAGAGGATAATGTGAATGAGTCATGGCCGCTCTCACTCTTTTTCTCTTGCTCCTTCTCTCTTTTCATCCAGAGGCAGGCAGCGGAAAACTAAAAGCTGTCACAGAGAGGTCTGCAGGAAGAAAGGTACCAGACTAAAATAGTGTTGGTATTTTTAGCAGAGAGTTTCCCAGAAACACTATAATCTCATGCTCGTCATATTGGATTTTATGCCTTTTTTTATACAGATTTTGAGCTTTAAGCTTTTGTATGTTTACACTGTATTCACTCTTTGTCATCCTTCCCCACAGAAAAAAACACCATCTTTGGCATTTTCATTCATTCTAATGATGTTCATTCACACAAAACCACTCTCTCTTTTTTCCCTTTACTATAGAGAGTGTGGACAAAGCAACATGCAAAACAGTGCAATACTCTGAATTAGGGCTGCAACGATTATTCGACATAATCGATTACGTCAATCATAAAAATTAATTGACGCAGAAATTCAAGAATCAATGCGTCGTATTATTGTTTTCGTTATTGGTAAAATCAAATACCAGCCGGGAAAAAGTCATCTGTACTTGTAGTTCCTCACAGGAAGCGGTGGGGGCAGTATCGCTCCCACTGTTTAGGTTATTGACAGAAACGGACAGGAAGAAGTGGAAGCACGACAGTGACAAGCAGCAGAGCCAACCAATAAAGAGGGAGGATGCAAAACAGCACGGCTTTTTGGTTTTTAGGTTTTTTTGTTTGAAAAGGCTAGATAGTATGTTGGCCCTCTTGATGGAAAATAAGAGTACAAAAAAAGTATTACACAGACTCTACAGGAAGGAACTTTCACTGAAGCACTTCCAGTTTAAAATACCACATTAACGGGAAGCATACAACAGTCAGGGATTCTGCTAGCACTTAAGCTAACCTGTCGCCAGGCTTGCGACAAACCACCCTCATGCAAAGCACTATTTGTTATTGCACCTTAACATGCATTTCTTATCCAATTATTCAATTAGTTGATGGAGTAATCAATAGATTATTCGATTACTAAAATATTCGTTAGCGGCAGCCCTACTCCCAATGCCCACTAGATGCTGGCTCCAAAAAAATCTGACTTCAATTCAAAAATGGTCATTTTCAACCATGAAATTGTCAGTCAATACATTTCTCCATTCATTCTGAGGTCATTAACTAAAGTCACCTCTTCTTATCAGTGATCTGGTGTCCAACTAAAAATAAAAACATTAATAGGTAGATATTACCTGACCTGGACTCCAGTCTCATACACATGGGACAGTGACCTCAGGTTCAAGGGTCAGACCCGCCTCATAACTCCTCCACTCATATCCATATATGTTCAATTCTGGCTCCCAAAAACCAACATGGCTGATGGTCTATGTCTCTTTACTCACTTCCAAACCACTATAATTTCCTCTCCTTTAACAAACATGTCTAACTGAAGGTCACTCTGACGCCTCAGGTTACACAGTCAGCCTTAACTGGGTTAATTTTACTTTGGTTATCAAATGATGATTAAAAAACGCTGCCTTCAAGGAACACTTTTCAATAAATGTGCACATGAAGCTGATGAAACTACCGAAAAGACACATCAAGCTCGTCAAACAGACACCAATCTTCTTCAATTAATAGCACAAATGAACACACAGTCACACAAATCACCCCAATTAAATGATTACAATGTAAACAGAAGCAAACATGTATTCAATGGTGTTTACATAACGTTTTTTCTTTTATTCCAACTGTGTCCCAAACTTTTACCTTTAAAGTTCACAATATGCAAACAGAATCAAATACTCAAAGTTTTTTTTTTAATAATCAACTTCCCTCCTTTGTTTTACTTCTCCAATGCTCAGCTCTAAAGTTCAACTCACTCCTCCAATGCACACAAACACAAGCAGAAAGTCACAGACAGCATCACTGACACACACAAAGTCATCGGCAAATATGACAGTGCTGATCTCAGATGGCTGTCAAACTATGCCTCCACCTCCCCCGGGGGCAAACTGTACCAGCGCAGTCCTGGCCCGGGCCTCCGTGACACATCACCTGTGACAGCTGTCAGTCACTGCAACAGAAAGTGAAATCTGATACTCGATGGGGAGGGAAGACACTTCTTCTTATTCATGCTGGTTTCCCTCGTCAGCCTCCCTCTCGGTGAGTAAAAAAAAAAAAAAAGGAGAAGAAGAA
>OOFC01004646.1:2478-22765 GCA_900323345.1 Pseudochromis fuscus | reverse complement strand
TTCCTCTCCATTTAAGTTTGATTCAAGTAGGAACTTTCACAACTTCCAGGTTCCTTTAATATGTGTGTGTGTGTGTGTGTCTTACGCTGAAAATGTCATCAGCTGTCTGACTGATGGGAGGCACAGCGGCACAAATCTCTGCGAGTGTGCGATGTATGAGTGTTTGAAATGCACGTACAGTGTGTGTGTGTTACAAGGCGTCCTTCAGTTGTATTGCTCCCCGAGGCTTCCTGCTGTACATCTCGGTAGTTATTGATGAATTAATTTGCTCTCAGGACGTCAACGTGCTCTGTGATGGTCCATTGAGTGGAGCTTTTAACGCCCGTTTGACCCGGAGGTCAATGGGTCTCACAGCTCATTTATGCTTAGGGAATATTATAAAATTACTGCAGAGGAACCTCCATGAGACACGTGAGATGTCTTAGAGGACATCTGTTTCCACATCAATACAGAGAAATCACAAAAATATACAAATACCGTAAATCCTCTCACAGTGGCCCGAGGTATCTTGTTAGCTTACATTAGGGGCAGTAATTATTTCAAATTTCCAAAACAAAACATTTAGGGTAAAATATAAACTTTACACTCCCTTTATTCATTACACAATAAAAGAGAGTTTAAGTGGGCAAAACCCCTTAATTTATTAACAAGGCTTTTACTGTGAAATATTTACAGCCACACTAGCCACATTACATTTAACTTTAAGTCCTCAGGCAGCGTCTGTTTTCAACACAAATCCAGTAAAGTTTAGCACTGACAACGTTAGCCGTCCTGGGCACTAAAACGCTCTCAGTGTACAGTAGAGCTGAAACGATCCCTCGAGTAACTCGATTGGGAAAAATCCTCAAGGCAAAAAGCCGTCAAATCGAACCTGCATTTGATCACAGAGTAGTGCTTTGTCTGGAGGATTAGCTAGGTGGCGGTAATGAGCTACAAAGTACCAACCATCGTAAAACAAGGAGAAGAAGAAGAAGCAGGAGAAGAGGAAAAACAACCAACGGCAAAAAACAGTAGAAACTATCAAAAGTTTTCTTATCCAATTACTCAATTAATCAATGGAATAATCGATGGAATACTCGATTACTAAAATAATCGCTAGCTGCAGCCCTAGCATACAGCATTCTGTTGTTTTCGCTAACATTTCTTAAATAAAATACTGGGACTTCATGTTCACCATGACGCAACGTGGAGGTGCAACAAGGACGTTTCTGTAACCTAGCAACAACGAGATCTGTTCAGTAGGTAAACCCGCTCACAAACAAACAAATTAATAAACCAACGCCAATAAATATCCTCCGTGGCAAAGGTAACAAATCATGTGGAGTTTTCCAAAGTGACTTTTCACAGACTCAGGACTTCCTGTTAGTAGGAGGAAACTTGCTTCTGAGATGTTAAAGGTGTGTGTGTGTGTGTGTGTGTGTGTGTGTGTGAGTCCACGTTTTATCACCTGCGTTTTCAAATAACCCCACAGCCATATAACCTTGAGAGGATGGCCGACACTGACGCCTATTATTCCCCCGCTTATTACTTCTGCATGTAGTGGTAAGAGCGGTATCTGTGTGTAAGTGTGTGTGTGTAACCCTTGACCTTCACCAATGACATCTCTCCCACTCCGTCAGATCTTTATCAATCCATTTTCTCGCCTCCGCTGTACAGCTTGATGTATGGACCCGAGGCTTTGAATCAGCGAGTTGCTTCTCAAAAACAAGTGTGGTGTACAGTTCAATTAAACACACACTGATGCACACATGTTGTGACACAGTGCACGCTCGCGTCTGGTGACTTATGTAGAAAGCCACCCGCAGCGAGCGAACAACAGAAGCGATGAGGTCGATAGTAATTTCCTCAGAGTGCATAAATCTTTTCTGACTTGACTTGAAAAAGCCCAAACCTGATTACAGTAAAGGACTTTGGCCTGTACACACAAATCCACTCCCACGGACGGACATTAACGCGCTCTGAGAGCAGCCTGGAAACACACTCAGGAGCTGAAACAGAGCGAGACGGACAAGACAATGGCATCAATTCAAGGCGGCTCAGGGAGAGTTTCTCCGATACAACTTTGTCCCGGTGATTGTCTGCACCACTGCGCTCTCGTCCAAAATCACTCACACTCCCTGCTATTGAGAACCACATGTAAACAGACAGGGGAAAAAAAAAAACTTCTGACGCCTGTTGCGTCACTGCGCACACATGCTTTTGTGCTTTTCACCAGCATTGAACCGGCGCAGCGGGCGACTCCCGTCTTCCCTTCGAAGTGACGTCTGTCTTCAATAAGAGATCTATTATGTGAGCTCTATGGGGCCAAAAAAGGTCACAGCAATCACTTCTATACGAAGTGATTGCCAGAAAATAGATAGCCGCTCAGTCATGACTGTTGATGTTAAAAGGTAGGGTTCACAGCTGATTATCCAGACATACAGCAGAGGGGTGCTGCTGTATTTTTGTTCGACAACACGCATTTTTGTGGGGAAGCACAGGTGTAAGTGGCGACAGCAAAATGGACAGAAATCAATTTGAAGGGGAGCCGGCTCCTCGGGCCCGGTGTGGTGCTGGTGTGGCTAATTGAGCCAATGAATGGCACTGAGCCGTGTTAACAGGATTTGTTTCACCTGCGCATTCCCCTGCTACGACGAGTCAAAAGGTCTGTTGTGGAAAAAGGTCTACGGTGGTTTTTATAATGTGAATCAATACAATCAGCGGTGTGACGTCCACAGGGGGGCACCCAATGCAATCATTACAGTCACATCCTCAGGGGAAAAACAATACCAGCTTCACTGTATCTCAACACCTTCACACAAATGACAACAATTTGAAGAAACCACTGTCGGGAGAGCATCAACTTCAAATCCAAACATTAGGGGGAATAAAACCCTCGTAATCACAATGTAACAAATCTGTTTTTGTAAGATCCCGCCTTACACAACCTACATTCATCCAACCTACTTTTCATCCTTTTCTTGGCTGTGGCCCAGTCACTCCAAGTGTCTTCCCTCTCTCCTACTCCCCATCATGAGATTCAACCAAATTACTCATTTTGTGTGCACTCACTAACTTTTATGATCAATAAAAACATTGTTCCAAAGGCAGGAACAAAACCAAAGTGGAGAAATAAAAGTTTCTCTTGAGGAACTTGAGGAATGATGACTTGAAGGCACAGTGTAGATGATGGGAAGCTTTTTATATCATTGGTAAGGATTCAATAGTCTATAAACTCTATAAAATGATAAAAGTCTTACCAGAAACAACACAAAATCAATCCAGTTCTGAGTTTAATTTATTTACTAGAGTATGTAAAAACAAACTGTGTAGCTCTGGGTTTGCCTCTGAGGCACAGACCATAAATCTAACAATGTGGTGTAACCATGAGAAACTGTTACACCAGTGTCCTGTTTGCAAAACGAAGCCTGCTCCACAAGTTTTCAGGTAAACTGGTTGTTGAACTAATGGTAAAACTTCTTGAAAGAGGACAGTGTATTGCAGACATACCCCTCTGGAAGCTTGTCCACCTAAAAGAAATCCTTCATTCTTATGATGATATGGCAAAATATTACCATATTAAAAAAGGCTTCAGCCCAGAATTGTTATTATATTAGTCACAGGAAACCATCATGGCGTCAGCTTGTTTGTGTTGATAATGGCTGCCATGCTGAAAGTATAAATGTGTGTACGGTGTGTCTGGTGTAGGGGTGAGATCGTCATCTAAATGAATTCCTCTGGCAAACAAAGCTGTTTTAGAATAAAAACAGCCGACTCCAAAATACTCAGCATACAGTTGAAACGGGCAGCGGGGTGTTTACATCAAACAAACACACACACACACACAGCCACAGAAATACAAACACACAAAGTTCCTAAAAGACTGACTGTGCTGCCGGCTGTGTAGGCAGCATGACCAAATGACTGACGGCCTGACTGACAGAAAGACAAATTTTTCTCTGGGTAAAAATTAAGTCATGCCAGAGAAATGACAGATTAGCCAACAGAGTAGGCAGCAAAGGGCGGCAGGAGCCAAAACAGTCACAGTTTGTTTCTTTTAGTTTCAGAGTTCCTCCACCTGAGTGTCTGGACCAGAGTACTACTGCTCCACCGTCCTTCCTTATACATACTTAACTACATTGACCTCGCATCACAGGGTTAAAACTTCCCCGGCGACCTCCACCGAAACGAGCGTTTCATCCAGATGAATTATCCATCAGGCACATTAATATGGATTTGGAGGAGCTACAGCAGCTGGGAGCAGGAGATCATATGCAAATGTTAAACCGATGTAGCGAGGTTCATCCAGGTGTTTGTTCAGCATTAATGGAACCTCAGCCACCGGGCAGCGCTTTCAGAGAGCTGGTTAAATGGAGCAAAGCAGGAGAGAGGAAAAAGGAAAAAGATGTTATTCTCAGTCAGCTTCACAGTGTTGGTATGAGGCTACCAACACACACTGACAACCCCGCTGCCAAGTGAGCCCATTCAAATTAGACAAAGGCCTGGGCTTTCCACTGGGAGACAGAATACAATCGACCTCTTCACCACCGTAACGAGCGTATGATTATCTCAGCTGCCCACTGCTAACTGGTTCGGAGAGTGGGCTGTGTGCACTCAGCGTGGGAAGCCTCCCTTCACCGTGCAGCGATCCAGCTTCTGTGTGAGTTTGGTCCAATGTTGCAATGGAGACGTGGTTAAGGTTAAACTCCAAATCAGTGTGCACGCTGCTCGCAGAATACACTCAGTGTGGACTTTGCTCTTTGATAAGCTATAATCTAGACCTCTAGGATCTAATAGTGTGTTTAGAGCACCTTTATCAATGTAAACAATCAATCTGGAAAAACCATGATGTCATCTTGAGAGATTGTCCTACAAAGAAATACCTAAAGCTGCAGGAGTACTTGTGGTTCCAAGCTGACACAGTTTCTGAGCGAATCCATTCGGTTCACAGCAGTCGCGTGTCCCAGCCTTCAGGCCCGCACACACATGACCTTGTTTTTAAATTCGGCCTCTTTTTGTATTTCAAAACACCCTTCTCTGAAATCAGGAACAATTTCTCGAGGTATTTTGACACCATGTCCACTCAAGACCTTGTGTTGTATGTTTATCTGCAGGTTGAGTGTACAGTGTGTCAGGTTGTCATTTACAACACAGCCAATATGTTTTGGCAACAGCCATTACTGGAAAAAGTTGACTCTTTTTGTCCTTCCCGTCGCTCAGCCTTGGAGCGAGAGGGCAGACACGAGACAGGAGAGGACCTGAGAGTTATTACAGTCAACAGGTATGATGTCTGCTGACAGGACTGGGACGAATGGTGAGAGGAACATATGTCTCAGGGTTTTTCTGTTGCAGTTGTAGGCTTGTCTGTGCGGATGCTTTTATCGTACTGTGTGATAATTCAACTCCTGGACCAAAATATTAATCTATGTAATGTAAATAATCAACCACTAACAGAAAACAATACAACTCTTTGATGACTGATTAGCTTTGTAGATTGTGAAATATCTTGGCTATTGCTGAACTGTTGCACTAATTTTTCAAGTAAAATGAATTAAAGCCATTAAACTGGACTCTGGAACTTTGGATTCACCTTTTGAAGCCCAGAGTTCAGTGATTGATTGTCACCATGTTGGTTGTTTGGAGCCACAAGTGATCATATTTGAAAATGAAGGAAGGAGTCAGGAGGCGGGTCTTACCTTTGAACCCGAGGACACTGCCCAATGTGTATGAGACTTGAGTTCAGGTCTGGTCTCATTGGAGATCCGACCTGTCAATCAAACTAACCAAACTTTTAAAGCTTCCTCTTTTTGAAGCCAAATATCTTCTTAACGATTAAATTATTTCCAGATGGACCAGATCACTGAGTAGAAAAGTTGACTTTATCTACTGGCATACGAATGACTTGCGGAAAAAAAAATATTGACATAGTATGTCATGATTGTAAATGTGGATTTTTTATTTTTTTGGAGCAAGCCTCCAGTGGCCATCAGTGGTGCTGCAATTTCTTCTTTCATCAATTTTTGAGACCTGGTTCCTTCGTCCATTTATTTATACAGTCTATGCTCTAAACACACACACATAATAGAAAAACACATCCAGTACATGCGAATTAAATCCCTGCGTCTACACCTACCCAAGAAAAAAAACAACTGAGGGATGTTGTGTGTATTTCTTGGCAGTCTGAAGTCCAGACGTGCTTGACCTTAAGCTCTTTAAAACCCTTAGGAAAGTTCTAGGCTTGTCACTTGTTTGAAATATTAGCTGCATTGGTTCTGTGCGTTGGAAAAAACAGGTAACAGCCTGTGTGTCGGCCCGATCGATGGTCATAATGGAATATTTGGACTTGAGGCCATTCACCGGTGACTCTGCCGTCACCACCGGCTCCAACGTGTAGGTGGCAAATGCTAAAGTGCATCAGGGAGTAATTTATTCTTCTTGTACGTTTTTTTTTTCAGTATACAGTATGTATGAACAGACTTTTATGCATGTGTGCTTTTGTGCAGCGCAGCAGGCGGAGCTGGTAGCGCATTGATTCCAGCTGATACCTCAGGCTCTCCCATCGATCAGCAAAAATGTCTCCGGCTAACCGCTGAGTCCGAGCCCAGAGCTTACCTCATGTCCCCGCAGAATCAAAGCATTATCTGAATTAGCTGGAGATGCAAGCTAAGAGGATTTGCCAATACTTTTGCAATGGTCAATGACCATCTAACAATTACATGAGGAGGTCTACTTCATACATCTGCGCATAGTTTCTCAGTCTTGTTTATTTTTTTTGACTTCTTATGTCTAACATGCAATTCATATGGAAAACAGAGACAGAAATTTCCAGTTTCAGCTCTTCCCACTACATCTTTAAACCAAAATGTACACCCTCAAGCACTTCATTAAAGGACCTTATCCTCGTTCCTGATTGGTTCTACATGCCAGTGCACATCATTGCAGCATATTACATCTATTATAATCCAAACAGTCTGATATAATGATCACTCATTCATATTGTTCTGTGTTAAGCCATTGTCTCCTCTATAAAAACTTCTCACCCTAACACCCCCCTACACACTGAGGGAAACTTAAATGCAGTAACCATGGTGATATTCTACACCGCCCACTTACAAAAAAACAATGAACCATACACAAACACATATGCGATCACACAACACATGTAAGCGCACACTCGCACCTGGCCTGTAACCGTGGCGTACCCGCTGTCCCTCAGGTTGGAGGTGGGAGGACCGCCACCAAAAAGCACTCCCCCCTGGTGGGGGCTGATGAGCCGGGTGACTCAGACATTAGCAAACTCTGCCAGATATGTTCATATATTCTGCTGGGAGATGACATGATCTCTCTGTTACTAAGGAGATGCTACTAAAAACCCTCTGGAGGTACAGTAATTACAGTATCGGAGGGACTGAAGGAAAAGAAACGGGTTATGTTCACTTCTCTCAGACTTGGAGTGAAGCGGTAACATCACATAAAGTAGAAAATTACCAAGAGGAATGTCATTTTTTTACACTATGGAAAACTCTCCTAAAATGTGCTATTTTACGAGTTGAATCATGATCACAATCATATGACTGACTTGTATTTAAAATTGTTTTATTGGGCCAATTAAAGCCTAATAAATGCCGGTTGTTGTCCCAGATCTGGGTTAACTTGGACTAACTATATGCTGGGATGATTTAATCCAATAAGATGGGTTGTTCTTAGTCTGTGAAGATACAACAAACTAATGTGTAAAACATCAAAAAATTTTAGGCAAACACAACAATACTGTGTAAAAACAACAAAATACTGACTGAAAACAATTTTAAAAAGTGTGAAAAAAAAAGTACTGGGTAAAAACACCTAGTGGATATCTCAGTTGTATGAGCTCGTTTATGTCACAATCTATCTTCTTAACTGTATTTTGAACATGTATGAATCTGTTCCTTAACAGTAGTGACAACAGAATGGCAAAAATGTAACACAGTCAGAACAATGGCATTTTCTATTAAGCCAAAACCACAAGAATGCACCAAGGGCAAAGTAAACACTCCAACAGTAGAAGCTTTCATTTTCATTTACCACATGAGTAACAACTTCTTTATTTTATTCAATTTGGGGAAAGTTGTCATTTTTTCCAGGAAGAACTACAATCAGCATTTGAATAACTGCAGGCAAAATGAATTTACATATCTCAGATAAACAGACTACACAGTCTCTAATAATTTTCTATTTTCAATACTGAGGAACATCCACACACAGCCTCCAATTTTCAGCTCATGAGTATTTTAACTGAAGCTTTGAGAGATTCAACACTGTAGCTGATTTCACAAAGCCACCACAGTTTTTACAGAAATGCATAAAGCTAATGTGGCGTCACCTCTTGGTTTGTGGACTTTTAAAGCGTCGCCATGTTGGTTGTTTTGAGCGACCATATTTGGATATGAAGGGAGGGTTGACCCCAAGGTCACTGCCTAATGTGTATGAGACTGGACTTCAACACCGGACCTGTCAATCAAACTAACCACGCCCCTAAATATTCCTCTACTTGTGGAAAAAATGTATTGACAGAATAGTCCAGGATTGAAAATTGAGTTTTTGGAGCCAGCCTCCAGTGGTCGTCAGGAGTATTGCCTCATCTGTTTTGTCCATTCATATCTACAGCCCATGTGTGCAGGTATTACACATCACATGCCTATTGAAAATCATTCAATTTGATTCCCTCACAGGGGGCTCTTCACAGCTGACCTGTGAAGCAGCACAGCCTGTAGTCCACTGTGGGTCACAAATAAAACCACATCCTCCTGCCTGCTTGTACACAGGGACTGGAAAATCCTCCCTGAACGAGGAAGACAGGAAAAAAGGGGGTGGGAGGGTTAAACACACAGCGAGCTCACTCCGGAGATTTCCCCCCGTCTCTTCCTATCACATCACATCAAACCGCCACATAAACACACTTCCACACACCACAACTTCCATGGCATGTCAGAATCTTAGCACAAATTACATGCATTGGACACGCCAAAAAATGATGCCCTCATTTGACAGGTGACCGACCAGCAGCAGCAGCCAAACTGTCAGCTGTCAGAAAACAAGCCCGAGGACAAGGGAGACAGCTAGAAAACGTCCAAACAATTAATCCAGACTCATCTACATCCTCTGACGGGGACTCAAATACCTTCAGTGTCTTTAATATCACATAGCTCTTGATCCTGATTCAGTTAATCCATCCCAAAACCAATCAGCATCATCATGAAGACATGTCAGTGGGGACACATTGACAAGCGGCAGCAGACACACAACTTATGAATCCAGAGACATAATCAATAAATAACAAAATAAATTAATAGATTATGTGTTTCTGTTTACTATGGCAGAAGGATTATACACACTAACTTTAAAACATCTCATTGTAACAAAGTAACGAGTCAAAGCGGACGTTACTTTCACTTTAACCGTACAGTACTAATATTTTTTATTTACTAAGTGTGTAACAGTGTATGTGTGTTGTCAACGTTACAATTGCTGTTATAACAGAGCTAAAGTGGAGGAAAAGTGTACAACTAGTAAACACTCGCAATAATTAATATTAATAAACAGTTCGTAACTAAGTCACTGATCTGATTTCATACGTATGAAGTGAGCACGTGACGTTTTACACAGTGTCCTCGTTGGGAAAAAATCCACTAAAGTCAAACTTGGACCCAGTTAGAGTCCAGATGTTAGTTTTAGCTCGGAGTAAACACACAGGTTACACACACAGACTCTGTCCTACCTGCAGGACACCGTGATTTCAACTTTGGTGGCAGGAATAGACGCGTTCAGCGGGTCGAAGTCTCCTATCGACGCCATGTTTCGGAAAGTGTTGTTCATCCTGATGTTTTTCCTTTTTTTCTCTCTCTCTCCTTCTGGATTTTTTCCTGCGGTCCAGCCCCTTTAACCGAGCGGTGAAGGAGGACGGAGAGGAGCCGTGTGAGTGTGCGCCTCCTCGGCGAGAAGTGGAGCAAAGGTGGCGGAGACAGGGAGGGAGAGAGAGGCTGGGAGATGTGATGTCACTCCTCCCTCTCTCTTCCTCCCTCTCTCTCCACCTCTCTCTGCTATCTCCATTTCTTTTATGCATCTCTTTCTCCACATACTTCCCCCTCTTTCTTTCTTCACACACAGTTCAGAGCACTTCTGTGTAGTTCATTTGAATTCAGCAGCTTCACCATTTACTGGCCTGGAAGTAACGACAATCATCTTCATAATCCGTCATGGAAAAGTCCTTCCTGACTGAGTACATGCACGCACACATCTCCCTGTCCTCAATACTCCCATTCACATCAGTTCAATTCAGTTTGGTTCAGTTCAGTTCAGCGTGAGGAGGTTGTTGGCAACAAAACACCGTCTTTACTACATCGTCCATGGCCGGGCGAACCTGTTATGGGGCCTGGGGGCGAAAAATGGGGAAGAAATGCACCTGATGATGTCATCTGGGTTATTTTAGCTCGGTGTGAGTGACCACAAAAACACTCCTTGATTTCAAATAGTTGAGTTATAAACACAGACCGTGTATAAAATAGACAAAGTGCAAAAAGTTGCAATACCCCCGTCGGCCACTGGAGGCTGGCTCCAACTGACTCCAATTCAAAAATTGTCCCCCCTCTAATTTAAAAATAGTTAATTTGCCCTAGTGATCTGGTGGTACATCTGAAAAAAAAACTTTACTAAGGAGATATTAAGCTACAAAATATTTAATAATTAAGGGCGGGGTTAGCTCGATTGACAGGTCTGATATGGTTTGATTGACAGGTCGTATGGAGGAGCTAAGCTAGGACGTCATTCACCGTGAACCCACTTTGCAATGTTGTTAAGTTATTGGGTTGTGACTTTAATACAGTTTGTGTATTTTTCGTGGTTATTTTTTTTGTGGAGTAGTTATTTTTCCACAGTTTGTTTTCATCTTTTATTCCCATCATGGCTTCTTCTTCAGGTAACTGTTCAGACCAACCGACCTTCAAAGAAATCGAATATCAAGGTTTTTTTGACAAATAAATGTTAATTTATTTTCATAATGGTTTCCAATGTTAATGCACTTCTTATGCAGTGTTAGCATTACGTACAGTTTGCACAGAAGTTTAGTCTGAAGATGAGACAGTTAGCATCCTAGTTATTATCACAGCGTGATGGATCATCTTGCTGTCACAGACATGTCACAGACTGTAGGAAGCAGGCAGTGACCTGGTGTTGCACCTCCTCACTCCTCCCTTCATTTTCAAACATGGTCACACTTCTGCTCCAAAAATCCAACATGGCAACGTCCAAAAGCAGTTTGGAGGGCTTCAAAGCGGGAGTCCACAAACCAATGCATGATGTCACACTTATGTACAGTCTATGGTTAGAAATCTCCAGACTTTACGGTTTGTGAGTTTTTCCTTTCCTTTTCCAAAGACAAAGTTTATGTTCCTCCACTTCCTGCAACTCGATGATCTACAAGAGCACAACAATGAAGCTCTGCATGTGATTGAGCCGGATATGCTGCAAAACATCTACACCGAACTCAATTATCGCACTGGGGATGCACATCGAGTGGCTTTGATGATACCACATGAAACTTTATTATTAGTTTGTGCAACTGTAGCCTCTAATTTTGTAGTAATATTCATTTAAGTTTGGATATTTTAAGTATCTGAAATCAAGGAGTATTTTTGTGGTCATAGACAAAGCAAGCGTGACTTCAGGTGATCAACATTTGAACATTGCCACATTGGTTGTTTGGAGCCAGAAGTGACCATATTTGGAGGTGACGGCAGGAGTGAGGAGGAGGGTCTAACCCTTGAACCCAAGATCACTGTCCAATATGTATGAAACTCGACTTCAGCGCCCATACTTTGGAGAGCTTGATCAACAGCTCTCACATTAGCCAGCGTTCTCTGTTTAAAGGGTCAGACCCGCCTCCTCACTCCTCCATTTATTTCTAAATATGGTCACTTCTGGCTCCAACATGGCAACGTTCAAAAGGCCAAACTTCTGGCTTCAAAACACAAGTCCACAAACCAACATTTGACACCCCGTTGGCTTTGTCCTGGCAGAAAACATAAGATGTGACATAAGGTGTTCAATGATAACTTCTTCTGTAACTTTATGGAAGTTTATTTTTAAATCACAGCATCTTAGATTATTTTCTGCAGATTTCCTAAAATGTCTCTGGCAGGTGGAGCCCCCAGAGAGGAGCTGCCCATTTCCCCTGCAGCTGGTAATTCAGTCTGCATGTGTGTGCATGTCGCTCGAGTTGACGCACACTTTTGTAGTCTCTTATTTGTGTTATTATAATTAGTATTTGTGCAGAAACATTAATAACTCTCTCTGCCTCTCCATACGGTCTGTGTGAACGCTGTGAGGATAAGCATCTGATTTAATTAACTGAAAGGGAGACCCTCCGCTGGCAGAGAATCGAATGACAGCATGATGAATGTGAAGGGATAAGGAGGAGAGTCACATTATGAGGACAGTGTGTGTGTGTGTGTGTTTCCAAAAGAGACCTACAGTACTGTGAACTGACTCCCTGTAGGTGAGCTTATCAGAAAACACATTATCAAGAGGAATAAAGCTGATAGCAAATTCTTGTGTGTGTTTGCACTCATGGGAATAAGGACACAGAAGAACACACTGCTCTTACATTACCTGTGAAAATGTGGACGTCACCTCACGAGCATCCCAAACTGCCCTGCAGGGGAAAAACAAAGTGGCTGCTTGTGCTATATGTTGTAGCACTTTGTGTGTAAGCATTATGTTTAGATGATGGAGTCATAGGTTCCCATAATGACGCATCTCTGTGTTACTCAGTGTGTTTACTGGCCAACCAGGTCTCTAAATATAGCTGTCTTGCACACACACACACACACACACATGCTGACATGCCCTAAGTTTGATGTGTGGTGCGGTGGTAAAAACCATTACGGCACCTTTGGGCAAACATCACGCCACCGCCCTGTGTCCATGTTGGCAGGTGGGATGCGTACACACACACACACACACACACACACACACACACGGTAGAAATTAATAGACACACTGAGACTGACATACACACCTATAAGCAGGTAGTGCAAACTGAAATACAGACGCCATTTATCTGAGGAAACATCACATCATCTCTCTGAGCACCACACACACACACACACACACACACACATACTCATGCTGTAAGACGCACTCTAATCAGGATTCAGACACCTCTGAACATGCATAAACCATGAAACCCATATGTTATGAATAAATTAGCACATACAGTAATTACCACACACTCACACATGATACCCAGTAATGCATCTCTACTCATATAATATCATGTACTGTAAAATCCCCACTAATGGCTTCATTCACTGCATTAATGTTTCATTATTTCTCTTTCTATTCAAGTGTAAATTACATATTTTTTCCTTTTCATCAAAAACATCTTGAAGGACAGCGTATTATTTAATTTTTGTTGGATATTTGCATAAATTCCATCTCCGGTGTAATTCATGATAAATTGTTTTGAATGTAATGAATCTCAATTGATTATATACATTGTGGAGCATTGTATTTGCTTTACAACTTCTCACAAACTTCTACTGAAAATCTAGATCTTGAATTTATAAATTAACAAGAATTAAATCATAACTTCTTAAGATAGAAGTCAGTCATCTAAATGTATTTCTATCAAACTTTCCAGACCCAGTGATTACATCTATGTTTTAGCAACTACAGATGTTTAGCAGGAAACCTGCCTCATGATATCTGTGTCAAACTAATTACAATTACTTTGTTTTAGCCTCTTCTGGAAAAAAAAAAAAACTTTTCTCAAACCTGGGATGTCAAAAAAAACTCAGAAGAAGAGTTTAACAGAATATTTATCTGTGTAAAAACAATGGACAAAATATACAAAAACCCATTTCTTTGATATTTCTGTTGTGAAACTGTTCATTATTATACAAGACATCTGTCAATTACCAAACAAATCTGTGTCAAATTACACGACTATGCTTAATTTTACTATTAACCCTCATAAGTTATATCAAAATTTGAAATATATCTATGGTATTAAACTTTATTTTAACAGTATGATCTAAGACATGGGTATTTATAAAGCACTATTCATACACAGCAATTCAATAGAAAGCACTGAAAATAAAATATCTTAGAATATAACAGAATTATTAAAATATCTATTGATCTTTGAAAGAAAAAATAAATATAACTGAAATCGTGATCATTTCTGGAAGTACTTAAGGTATTTCTATGTAAAAAAAATAGAAATTTCATGCTATTCACAATTACAGGATTTTTCCCAATATTTTAGTGTTTACTGTAATTGTGTTCATATTTTTGTGTATTTCAGAGACATAGAAGAAGAGTTTCAGAGGATGCATCTTTATAATGAATGTTTAATAATAAATCCCACAAAAGGCTCATGTGTGTCTCTCTTTTAGCTCAACACACCTGACTGTTGCCCTGGTGTGAAACATGCAGCTGCTTAGGATCAACTATGATACATTAATTTACTCTTCACTGACTTTCTGAGTTGAACAGTCACTAACAGTTAATAGTGGTCTGCACTTAAATGCAGAGACCTGCAGCAGCTCCTTCCTGTCGACCTGTATCTCCCTCTGTCCGTCATGTTTACACAGCATCCTCATTCATCTCCTGCTCATTTCCCACAGGTGCTGCTAATCTCCACCTCCCCACGCCGCTCCCTTTGTGGAAACTTCAAGGGATTCGAGTCAATGAAACACAAATGTGATTTCTTCTTGAGAGACACTACCCTCTAATTTCATGCTAAAACGCCTTCGCAGGCATATTAAAAAAATGTTGTTCTCTCCAATCTGCTTTGCTTGATAACTGAGATCCGCTGAGGGGGGGGGGGGCGCAGGCAGCAGCATCACGGCTCATCAGTTCTGGTCATAAAAAGCAGCAGTGCTGGTATTTTTAGCCGAAGGATTCACTCTGTGGATGCTCAGAAACGGGAGGCGGGGTGGTGAATATTGACCCCGTCCTCCTGAGCCTCACTGCTGCTCAGAAACACCGTCTTTAACCAACACTTGACTGCTTGTTCCCCCTTTAAGACTTATCTAGTCCCCTGTTTCTGACTCAGCTTCCCTTTGTTTCCATCTGGCTTCAAAACAACAAAACAAGCAAAAAAAACATTAGATGATTTGGTCATACACTCTAAAAAATTATGGGTTATTTTAGAAATTAAACTACATGGTGGGTGAATACAACCCAGTAAGAAGGACTGTTGTATCCCAATTTGTTTTTGTTTGTTTTTAGTTTAAATGTTCTTGTTTTTAACCAATTTTGTTGTTGTTTTTACCCTAAGTTGTTTTGTTTTAAGATGCTGTTGTTTTAACCCCAAATGTGATGATTTTAACTCAATATGTTGTTGTTTTTACCTCCTTTTTGTTGTTGTTTTTACCCAGATTAGTTGTTTTAAACTTAAATTGTATTGTTTTTACCCAACATTTTGCTGTTTTTACCTTAATTTGTAGTTTTTACCCAAAGTATGATTGTTTTTGTTCAGATTTTTGTTGTTTTTACACAAAATGTTCTTGTTTTTACACCAAATGTTGTAGTTGTTACCCAAAACTGTCTTGTTTTTACCCAAGATTGTTTCTTTTAAACCAAAATTGTATTGTTTTTACCCAAGATTCTGTTGTTTTAACCCTAAATTTAATGCTTTTAACCCCAAAATGTTCTTGTTTTGACCCTTTGTATTCGTTGTTTTTACCCAATATGTTCTTGTTTCTAACCAGATTGGTTGTTATAAACCAAAATTGTATTATTTTTACCCAACATTTTCTCGTTTTCTGCCAGTGTTTTATCCAACCAATCTCACTGGGTAACATGACTTCAATATTTACCCATTGCTGGGTTAAAACAACTCAGCATTTTAAGTGTGTACAGCAGGATGAAGCACAAGGCTGGAAAACAAAGCCTCCTTGATGCTAATGATGCCGGTATGATGCCTGTATTTATTTCATCCCAAGGTAGCAGCAGAAAAAACACACAGTGCTTCTCCTTCTTTGGCCAGATAATAATGGGAACAGCAAACCAATGCACTCATCTCCTGCAATTTTCATTTAATTTCTTCAGGGCTGCAGAGAGCAGGGCACAAGGAGACTAGGCTAAATATCATCCCAGACCATTTCGCATAGAAATTAACCCATATTGATTCTAATCCCTGGGTAAATACAGAGCACCAGCAGCTGTACAAATCACATTATTCAGACAGATTTAACTGTGAAACAAGAGCATCTGCTTAGCCCCACACATCAGCAATCACTGTGTTCACTGTGAGCAGATTAGAGGAGGATATATTATCCAAACTCATCAGACATTACTCTGCAATTAAAGTGAAAGTGGAACTGTCGGCCCACGCTGTCTGTCTGAGAATCTGTTATTGATTTATACTGAAACCTGATCAGCAGGGTTGTGCACTGTGCCGGGAACTCGGCCATCATTGGATTCCTGTATACAGTAAACACCCGGAGGAACTGGGAGGATGAGACTGGTTCACTATCTAAACTATTTCAGAAACTGTGCAGGTGCTGGTTTTAATAGATTTATTTAATAAAGTGGTGACTTTTACTGGCTTGCAGACCAACTGTGGTTTTACTGTGAGGTTTTATTGTTGTTGTTGTTATGAGGCTGACTGACGCTTTAGTCTCCTCTTCCATTTGAACTTGTTCTGCTTCTTCTAAGTTAACTTCTACTTTTTCTACTGCTTCTTCTTTCTACTTCTATTTTAACTTCTACACTCTACTTCTACTTATTTATTTTTCTAAATCTTCTACTTTTGTCTACTTTTTACTTTTACTTTTTCCATTTTAACATGTTCTACTTTTTCTACTTTGTCAACTTCCTCATCTTCTATATTTATTTCTACTAGTTTTTCAACTTCTTGTCCATTAACTTATTTTCGTGCTTCTTTTACCGTATTTTCCGGACTATAAGCCGCTACTTTTTTCTGACGCTTTGAACCCTGCTGCTTAAACACCGGTGTGGCTCAGTATCGGAGCACGAAGCTCGTTAGCTTTTTACAAGCTAGCAAGCTCCGTGCCGCCGATACATTTAGCGTCGTCAGATGAGACCCGGTCAGAGTGGAGTAGTAGTAGTAGTCCGGAAAATACGGTACTTTGTCTACTTTTCTACTTTTACTTTTTCTTCTTTTACTTTTACTTTAACATGTACTTTCTCTACTGCTTCTAGTTTTTAACTTCTACTGTAGGCTAATATCTTATACTTTTTCTATTTACTTCTTCTAAATTAACTTCTTCTCAGTAATTAGTTTTTATGCACTTAAAACTGTTCAAGTCATTTAAACTTTAAGCTATTATTGTTTTGAAAATCTTGAGCATTTTAAAGCAATTATTGCAGCTTTCAGCATTCACACTGAATTTTCTTCAGGACTGTTGTGGGTTCGATCCCCGGCCTGTCCACAGGTTGAAGTGTCCTTGGGCAAGACACTGAACCCTAAGTTGCTCCCAATGGTGGCCAGCGCCTTGCATGGCAGCTCAGTAGCCATTGGTGTGTGTGTGTGAATGAGTTGCCTTGTAAAGCGCGTTGGGACCTAGCTAAGGTCAAGAAAGTGCTACATAAATGTACTCCACTTACCATTTAAACTGATATCACTCTCATGTCTGTAGTTTAAGCTGAAACATACAGCTAGGATTACCAGCATAATACTAACTGAGCTGACCATCAGGCTTCTGATCACACTATTGACTTCCAGGTGTCACCACTGGTTGCCTGGCAACATTACAATTCTGGAATGTTAACTGTAACTTAACCTTTAACCTTTCAGTGTTTACATTTCTATATGATTGAATGATAAAGATACAATATTAGTAAATGAGCAGTGCTTCAGACTGGATGGAGCTTTATATCTGGCGTACAGACGCAGGAGTGGGATTAATCTTTTTAATCTAACTCTTGGAAGTTAATGTCAATATTAAAATGTCAGGCTGAAGAAGTAGACTTTTACACTTTGAAGACACTGTACAATAAAGCAATGGTTCATACTGTGTATTTCTAACACATCATGACAAAATGCATAGGGTGTGAACAAGGTGAGAGTGTACAGTAACACCATATGTGATACTCATATGCATATTGACAGTAAAGATATGCAAATTAGATCATGTTATCACATTAATGCAAATCAATCACACCTCTCACATGAACCATAATCAATTCCCTGTCAAAACAAAAGTGGAAATACAGAATAAGTAATGCTGAGTTCACCTGGTTCAAAGATACATTGTGACAGTGTGTTCAAATATAAAGTTGAAGTCAGTGCACAAGAGGCAATGTCAGGCAACTGTGAGTCAATGTTCCTCTCCCAGGAGGCCAATTAACACTCTTCTGCTCTCAGTGCGGCTGAACATTAAATATTGATCCTTACATCACTGTTCACATTCATTTTGGTCTTCAGGAGGAGTTTCTTATTCTTTTATACCTCCCTCTGTCTCTGTCTTCTTCATTAGAGAATATCATAAGACATATTATTTAAAAAAAAGGGTTGAACCAAGCTATGGGTGGACAAATGGTGATTTAGTGAGGGTAGATTATGTGAGTCATATTGCATGTGGGGTGAACACTCCTAACCAAAAACTATGCAAATTAAAGCAGTAATTATTTTTATTTAATAGGAGAAAACAGTTTTATATGCACTTCATTTGAATTTTTGACATTTTTATGGAGTCTTTTAATGACCTGTGGATGTGGATATTGCCTGGAATAAAATCTAATTAATTAATTTAACTAATGGGGGATCACTGCACCTAAAATAATGCAGGGAATTAAACATTCCCGACCACCAAAATACACAAAAATCTCAGATTTAATAAAATTGCTTATTAAATCCATTGGGTGTCATATTGCAGTACTGCCACCTGGTGGTTATAACACTTTAATACACGTTTTTAAAGCAACTAAAAGAAGACGCAACACTTTATATCAAACATTTTTTAAATATTAAAATTTATTTATTTTCACACTGCATCTGAGATTTCAGTCATTTCAAATTGTGCACAAGAGAATCAGCAGATAACACAAATATTTACACAAGAGCAGATTTACAGTCAATTTTCAAAATAAAATGCAGCTACAATTAGAAGGATGATTAAGATTTTAAGCTGTTTCTGATTCATTATGAATTAAAAATACTCACACCTCATGTTGTTGTTGTTGTATTTTTGAGGGGGGTGATTATTTAGTCAGTGGGACTGTGTGTATTTTAGTCCTTTGTATTCAACTTGGAGTTAAAACTCATTTTTCAGTGCAATTATTTTAGTCCCACTGACTTTAGTCTTCCTAATGAGCTCTACCTCCAATACCCAAACCAGAGCAGCACATGTTCAATAAATTTACAGGATGCTCATGATCCAGCAGTTCATGATTAAGTGTTTACCTGAACTTTTTAATGAGGGATAGTCCACATCTGTCAGAAAGTTTTTCCACAGTCACTACATACAGTTTAAGATTCATTACAGGCACTGATTTGATATTACACCTCTGAATATGGACAAACTCATCCCAGACGGTCTGTGCAGTCCATCCTCTACAATACTGAGATATCAGAGGCATTAGACTCAGTGAGCTCCACATCTCTCACTGATTCAGAAAACAGAAAATCAGAGAACAAATAAATAAATAGTAGCATTTTAGACACATTGAAAAGACGGGATGCTGTTTGAAATGTTTCGCTGCAGTGTTTTGTGCAGCAGAGGTGAGCAGTACTGTACATGTACTGTGGAGCTCAGCATTTGGTAGGAGACACACACACACACACACACACACATGCTCTAAAAACAAAGGCTTCCACAAAGTGTGTGACTCAGAGTGTTTCTCACCACTATGAATTACAAGGTGCTTGATTCCATCAGTATGAATGATTTACACATTGAAAAATGTTGGATTGTTTTAACACAGAATTAAGTCAATATTGGACATTTACCCAAAATTTGATTGTTTTTAGTCAGTGTTTTATTTTTATGCAATATTCTGCTATTTTATTAAACACTTTGTAGTTTTTAACCCAAAATGCATTGTTTTTAATCAAAAAATGTTTTGTTTTTACCCCCATTTTTTTTTGTTTACCCCAAATTGTGTGTTGTGTTTACTTGTTTTCACTCAGTATTTTGTTGTTTTTACACAGACATTTTGTTGTTTTTACCCTAAAAATGTGTTATTTTATGCAACATTATGTTGCTTATTTACCCCAAATTTAGTTTTTTATCCCACATTGTGTTTTTTTAATCATTTTACAGGGTTATATTAACCCAGCATGTAGTGAGTCCAATAT
>OOFC01004645.1:5605-33795 GCA_900323345.1 Pseudochromis fuscus | reverse complement strand
CCTCCAGTCTCTCTCTGGTGAAAAAGATCACAGCAATACCTCCTCCCGGTGTGTCAGAGAGCCTGGGGACTCACAGCTTGATGGAGGATGATGCTGTTCATGCTTGGTGTGTTTGCCTGGAGAGTCCTAAACATGAAGCAGAGTGTTGACAACATTGCTGATCTCCAGGCAGCTTCCTCTCCTCTCTGCAGCTCTAGGCCTGCAGCGCTGTTGCACGTTTGGACGGAGGCACCAGGTGCTCTGGCAGCGAAGGCGGCAGCTCATGGCCCTCCAGCTTCACCTTGATCAGGTGGTTGGCCAGGGCGAACTCCTCATCGTCGAGGAGGCCGTCTTTATCTACATCTGCCAGCTTCCAGATCTTTCCCAGCACCGTGTTGGGCAGCTTGGACTTCAACATCTCCTTCTTGGCTGCAGCACCGGACACTTTGCCGTTGATGGGAGAGAGGGTGTAGAAGATCTCATCGTACGTGGGCTTGTCACGACCCACCACCCACTCCAGCTCATCGATGCCTTCGCTGGCACCCTCGCCGTAGCCGTGGCCAAACGGGCCGCTCATGGTTCCCTCAAAGGCTCCACCCTTGACGGTCTGACTAGGCATGGCAGCCTCCTCCTGGCGCACCATGGCCATAAGACGGGCGATGTCGTTGGCGAGCATGTCCTCCACTGACTCCAGCAGTTTGGGCTTCAGCGCCGCAAACTTGGAGAAGTCCTGGCCGTTCAGCAGGTCCTGAAGGGACGGGGGGTTGAGAGAAAACAGGAATTGGTGATAGAAATAGATCTTCAACGGCTACCAACAGGAGCAGCATACAAGAGGCAGGATTTCCTGACAAACCAGGAAAAATAAATCTCATCCCCGTCCTGGCCCATCCTGGAGGGCAGGAGCAGGAAAGAAGGGCAAAGATGTGAAGAGTGAAGGTTGGAAGGTCATTCTACTCTGAAAGTTTGTTTCTAACCCTTTATATAACACACTAAAAATAGAGTTGCTGTCTGTAACTCCTGATAAATACTCACATTTTATCATGGAGATAATTTTTTTGGTTATCCTCACCTGCATCTTGGCGAGGTTGGGGAAGTCTCCAGGTGAGATCTGGTGCTCCTTCTCGATCTTTTGGTAGATCTCTCCCAGGTTGGCTATCAGCTCCTTCTTCTTGGATTCCTTTCCAAACACACTTGGCATCTCCTTCTTCAGAGAGCTGATGATGTAGGCCTGCACCTGGACACCGAGACAGAAATAGGACCGACATTTTTAGTGACTGTTTAACTTTTGTGGTAACTGTGGAGTTAACTGTTGGACAAACTGTGTCCTTTTAACAAAGGAAAATATAACATATTTATGGATTCTGGACTGACGCAGAAGAAGCAAATGGAAAAAGACTAAAATATTATTAAAAGCATGATTTATGCCTTATGCCTGGAGGGAAAGTTCAGACAGTCCCTCTGCTATTCTTTACATTATGTTACGAGGTTACTGATTTCTAAACAGCTAAAAACCTCAGACGTGGTGTACTTAACTTCTGCTTATGTTTAATTTGGAAACAAAAGACTAACACTTTCATGAAAGAGGGATTTTTTTTTTGTGTAACCCTCCTGTGGTGGGTGGAGGACAGGGGGCAGTGAGGAAAGATGAGAGAAAGAGTGGCAGGTTGGTCCACCACTCTTGTCTTAATAGAAATAGAAGTAGAAATATTTCAACCTTTAAATGGCTTTTAACAGACATTCAGACTTTTATGGCCCCTTGAGGATGATTCCCACTGGCTTTGGTGATCTCATGACTATTCGTGTGGTGCCGCTACCACGAGGCTGAGATATGGAGCTTACAGTGAAATACGCCTTCAACTATCAGATGCACTCCAGTGTAACATGGTTTAGGCATTGAAGTTCCCTCAATGAGCATGTTAGCATGCTAATGTGTTTGGCTCAGAGTACCATACAACTGGCTGCACCTTTTTATTCTTGTTAATACTGACCTTGGCGAGGCGTGCTCGCTTGATGAGGTCATTGAGTTTGCGTAGAGCTGCGTTACGTGGCAACGACTGGATGTCCACAAACAGGTCCTGTTCCTCGGCCTCAAACAACTTCCTGTTGTCTGGGACCAACAGGGGCTGGGCCCAGAACGACCCAATGTACACGCGCACCACCTGGAATAAAGTTCGTGGAAGTTAATCTCCATTTCCATTCAGTTACACTTCACTGCCCACACCCACATGAGAGGAAATTCTTCACAGGTCGCATACACGACACGGCAGCCGGGATGTTGTATAAACACACAAAACAGTTATACACTCCAAAAAGACAAATAGGATGTGTGTCAGTGCGATACTGGGCTGTATGGTTGTCAGTGAGGCAACAATAACATTTGAAACAGTTTTCTGTGCTTCATGTTCTGTTTGAAGACTTCACAAAAGAATTAGGTGTCAAAGTCAATGAATAATTATCTACACGATCCAAAGGTTTCTCTACTTTATGAATATGGCTCCGGGTCAAACATTAACTACACAGTCAGGAAAAAAATCATGCGACCAGTTGTGTCACGTGATATCAGGGAGGACATGGGATCTGAGAGAACCGTGTATCACTTTCATTACATTCATACATTTCATGTCACTTTGGTGCAGTGACACGGTGAGAACAAATTCTACATGATTTTCAGTGATCTCAACTCTGTCCAGGCCTGTCAAGGACAGACAGATTTTCCTTCAACACATGACAGCTTCAAGTCTGGAGAAGGAGAGTAGTTGAAATAAAAACAAGCTTGAATAGATTTAAAAAGGCAGCAATCTTCTTTTTTTTTTTGTTTACCTCAGGTGTGTTGATGATTTTTCCCAAAGACCACATCAGTGCTCCATAGACCCTCATCAGCTGCTGAGTGCTGATCTGATCCGCCTTGTTCAGCACCACTCGCATTTTGTCCTCGTGGTTCTTGAGAGCACGGATCACCTCTGAGAACTCGTCTGAGATGTCCAGCTTGTGGGCGTCGAACAGGAGGATGATGCGGTCCACGCGCTCAGCGAACCACTCGAGCACTGCTGCGAAGTCGTATCCTGGAGACAGAAAAGCAGGGTACACTGGTCGTTTAAAGATCTACAAGGACGTTATTATCCTAATATTGGCTTTGTTAATAGTTACCTCTGCAGATTTACTGCCTGAGAAGAGGTCAGAATAGTATTAAACCTGCAGTGTATTTCAGAGCAGATCTGTTCTAGTAGATTCTAGTTGACAAACCCAATGATAAATCCCCCATGATAAGATCTTATTATCAAGGGCTTTAATTTAAGTGTACAGGGAACACTGAACGGCTGTTATAATCAAATGAGAATCAATAGTGACACATAAATCCAGGACAACTCCTATCTTCCCACTCATGTTCGTATGAAACCATATCTTGTACTGAGCACTTGCTTACAAACAGTACAATACATCAAGCACACTGGTGTGTGGAAATATAAAGTTTACCCTGACAAAGAGCTCAATGGCCACACTTAGTCCATAAATTGAGTGTAGAGGAGGCTTAATTGTGTGTTCTGTGTTCATACTCCAAGTTGCATTGATCCAGTAATGTTTAGATAAGGGCTTTAAAGAGCCAGAGCTTTCTCCCCTGGTTATTGATTAACCAGCTTCACTGAGAAAGATGGAAAGGAGTATAAAGGTAAAGACGACTTCAACCTACATTCCTCTGGACAACCTGAACTCAGACACAGCATAAACACATTGGTATCACTGAGTGAGAACAGAACTGTACTGTACTTTTCACTTCCTCTGGTTATTTGAGAAATGAGGGGCTCAATGAAGTGACATAAAACAGGCCTTTTTTTAAGTTCTCATTTGCCTCCAGGACATAGGGCGGGAGGAGGGAAGGCAGAGTTGTGGTTTTGATTAGAGAGTGTGTGTCATCTGATCAGAAAAGAATGCAGTTGCTCTAAAAGCTCGTCTCGGCTGCTGCACAATCAACGGCAGATCTGCTGCACATGCATTCCAACATGGCTGGGCTTTGTCTTTGTCCGAATACATGTACACAAAAGAGAGACAGGGAGAGATAAAGTCGACAGTGAGGATGACACAGTGATAAAGACACATGGAGAGGGAAGACTAAAAAGGGAAAACAGGGAGGGAGGGAGAGAAAGACAGGGAGTAAGTAAAAGTGAAAGTAAGAGAAACCATGACTGTAATAAGAGATGGATGCAGGAAACCACCCTCAGCAAAAAGGGAGTTTGCGCCTGTGGGGGAATAAAGGGGGAATATTTCGAGGCACAGCTCCCAGTGGTAACCAGCTGAGGACATTTGTTCATTCTCTCTTAAGTCTGTTTTTAACACACGTGTCAGGAAATCAGGCAGAAAGACAGCTGCTCAAGCCCAGACTTACTTATAGCTCATAGCATCAACAGGCACTATGTCTGTACCATATGCAGAAACATGGAGGGACAGAGACATGAGCGCAGGACAAATTTGGACAGGCCTCGAACTTATCTGTCAATCATAGATAGAAAGCAGGGGAGTCTGCAGACCAGGATAAGTGAAAGACTAGTTTGACATTTGGCCAAAGAGCCAGGGTCCAGTTAGCCTAGCTTAGCATAAAGCCTGGAGACAGGTGGGAACAGCCTAAACTCTATTCAAATGCAACAAAATCCACCTCTCAGGACATCTAAAGCTTATTAATGAACTAATTTTGTCTTGTTTGTTTAACCCGTTCATCAAAGGTTTAAAGGAAATTATTTTAATTAAATTTAATTTTACTGTCCTCAGAACCATTTAACATGGCTACATGTTCTAAAGCTTTAGGCTTGGTTTCTGGGAAGTTATTTCTTGTTGTCCTCTAAGTTTTCTGAATGGTAATAATGCATCAGCAGCAGTAACAACAGGAACAACACTAAAGTTTTTGCAAAATCACAGTTTTATTACAGCTTTCACCACTTCATGGTTTACTAAGGAACCACACATGCTGACCTAATCAAAAATTGTTACATGGTCAAACATGTTACGCAACGAAGTAGCTCAGAATCCATGATGGTTTTGTCGGTATGAAGTTATGTTGACTGCTTGTGCTTTTCCCCAATCGCACCACGTTGCATTAAAAACTGCATTAACTGACGAGTCACACTCACTCGCCCTGTTAGCTGATTAGCACTGAGGGAAAGTCTGAAATAACACCATAGCTTCCTGTAGCCTGGTACAAGCCTAATATCTGCCATTACTCTCAATACGCACATGCCCGTCACACTTCAGCTGCACAATCCAATCAGTTGTGTTTATATATGACACAGTTGGTACAGTATGTCTGCCGAGTACAGTATTGTATCCATGTTTATACAGAAACAGAGATGAGGATAAGGTGTGTGAGTGAGTGTGTGAGCTTAAGAAAGAAAAAATGTCTTTGAGAGTAAGAATGTGTAAGCATGTATGTATAGAAACAAAACTGTCTGAGGGATGAGGCGTCAGATTTAGTCTCTTCTTTTTAGATGAGGTCACTTCAACATGTGCCCCTCTCCTCATTCATACACAGACACGTTTCCTTTGGCTCCCGTTCAGATGACAATAACTTACACTTCTATGTTTACAGCCACTTGTTTGGCCCTTTTATTCTCTGTGCCAACCATCTGTACGACAGATTCGTTTCAATATTGGTTCATCCATTTTGAAGAATAACTAACTGTCAGTGGAAAAAGCCAATTAAAACCCCAGAATGTTTCTTGTTTTGTGTGTTTTTTAAATATTAGATTTTAATTTGGAATACGCATTGGATTTATTTAAAACCCTAATGTGGAAAATCACTGTATTATTGAATAATTTCTGCTGGATAACCACTGGAAATAATTACTTCATCATTGGATAGCTGCAGATTAATTTTCTACTTCTTAATATCTTCAGGAAGAGCAGACTGGTGGATTGTGTAGCAGCTCTCTGTGCAACACAGGCAGTGGTGATGGTGGAGGAGGAGAGAGGGGCGGGGAGCAGTCTTGGGAAACTCTCTGCTATGTTTGCCATTTTACTCCACTTCCTTTCCCTGGAGTACACAAAAACTCTACTGCTTGTATGTATGCTTCCTCTTAAACAGGCTCAAAACAGGTAGAAAAAGCAGAAGCTGCGTTCAGCTGCACGGTTATCTTCTGTCAGTATTCTGTAAGATCATCAAAACTTAAAGGAAAGCTGTGCATGTGGCAATTTTGAAATGGCCCTACAGGCCGTGGTACTGTTGGAGCACGTGGAAAAAATATGAATTGATTTATTTCCACAGAGCACAGGGAAATGACTCAGACACCAGTGATAAATAATACCAGATAAAACAAATACACAGAGTACACAGGATTTTTTTAAACTGATAAAGCCAATAAAAATTTGAAAATAAAAATAAGAATAATAATACCAGCAAAATTGTGGATGCACTTGTATTATTGTAAATTCAGCCTTTTACAATAAATCAAGCTAAAAGGTGGATATGAAAACAGAAACCAAAAGGAGGTCAACAATGTGAAAGAGGACTGTGGCACAGAAAACCACAGGTACACAGACAGGAAATGAGCTTCAAAGTGCTCGGTGCCTTCTCCTTACTACTGTCAAGCTGTGAGGGCCTTCATCAGATTTACATGACCTGTTTTGTTGGGCTTTGACCTAGGGGTGTTTCAGGAGTTAAATACAGGTTTGACAGCACTGTGACTGCTACAGTTGACTTTGTAGAGCACTTGCCAAACAGAAATTCCAGAAAGAGTCTTCAGAAAAACATATGGGGGATAAGGGGAATATGCTGGTTCTTTAAGCACGTTTCCTTTTTCTGCATCTTGACTTGTCACTTCCTGTGAATTTATTTTGCATGTGTGCAAGACTTTGTGATGATTGCAGTACTTTGGGGTTTCTGATCAGAGGGTGTGGTAAAGTAGGCTGTTAGACACTAGTGAGTACACAAACAAAAAGTGTTTGAGTGAAAACAGACCTCTGCTTATCCTCTGTTTCTCTCCTGACAGGATTCCAGGAGTATCGATGATGCTGATGCTCTCCAGGACGGGATTTGGCATCTGGGCACACATGAACCTGCCGAGGACATACGAGGATGAGGGGACACAGAAACAGAAAGTTAAATAGAGCAGATCAAAAAGTGTGAGGCATGAGGGTAGAAAGCAAGAGGGAGAAAACCAGTCGGGTGAGAGTGTTTACACATAAGCTTGCCATTAAACAGACATTATTCTGAAGCTTTTTAGTAACAACCTCCTTGCTCTCAGACACTAACATTGGTGGAATACCTCTGCTGGAGGAGACACGGAGCTAAAACATAATGTAACAGTGGGTGGAAATGAAAAACTGAGGTTAAGGGGGAAACCCATTTTACGAAAGTATGTACATTTTAAAATAACACCAAATGAGAGTCTTTCCATACTCCACACATGACTCTTAGTCTATATGTTGAAACTAGGACTGCAATTAAAAAGGGTTTTTATTATTGGGTAATCAGCTCATTAATATCTTAATAAATCACTTACTGAACCTAGCTCAGATGTTTTTCTAAAACAGTTTGACCACATAATAATACAGTCAGTTTTTCCAAACAGTGTGTCAGCCTAACTTGTAGGAGGTCACCACTGATGTAAGAATGTTAGGGAAACACTGGGACAATAGATGATAAGCTATTAATTGTAGGCCTGAGTGTTTCCCATTGCAACATAATTCACTACACAATGGTCTCCTTTAGACTGGAACACTGGGGTTTAAACTTTAAAGGAGAGTTTTGCTTTCCTACACACATCGAGTCAAGACACACACAAACACAGACAGACATACACACTGTGCTGCGTGAGAGAAGATGACTGGTTTTGCATAAACCCACAGTGTCCCACTCAGGACAGAAAGGGGATTGTTAAGACACCCCGCAGCTTAGAGTACTACTTCTCACTCTGCTGCACTTTCAACCAAACTGAACTGATACTCACAACACGAGCTCAGAGGCACCGGGTCATAAGACCGGGAAAAACCATGCTTTTACATTCCTGCTGCGACCGCACTCTAGGCAGACACACACACACACCCCACAAACCCTAACAGAGGTCCCACACCACATGCAGAGGAAAAAGGAAAAATCCACAAAGACCGAGTCAAAGACATATGAGAGAAGGCCTTATTGTATAGTGATCCTATGCATGGTGTTACATTACAATAACAGCGACTGCCAAAGATAACAAACATGCAGGTTATTCCCCTCCCTCTCATAGCTGATGCCGTATGATATCCAGCTGGAATTTTGGCTCAACTTTTCCATTTAACTATCTATCCCGACATTTTTCCACACACGGCTTGTAGGAAAAAATGCTGTGATGAACTCGAGCTGGAATTCTTAGAAACAGAGGACCCTACCAGGCACGAGGGGCCCAGGCCCCTATTTGAGATCCTTTACTTTCTCATTGTAATGTAGGAAACCCCTCCTCCCTGTGAGGATGGGTTGGCACGAAGGCAATAAGGTTAATAGTCCACATCAGACCTGTCCTGGGATTGGAAGTCTGGCTCCAACTCATGACAGAAGGTCTTCCTCCTCTGCCCCACCTCTCGACCTATGACCTTCACTCACATCATAACCTCAACTTCCTTCAGTGAAGAGGAAACAGGGCGGCTGTCGCCAGCACTGCAGATGCAAACAGGGAGGTTACAACGGTGTCACTTTCCTACATTTGCTTCCTGTAAACTTGTGCCTTGTGTGGGTGAATAAATTATCTCCTAAATAAATATGCAGATGTATACATTAAAAAAAAAGATGCACACATCTTCATGTGTATTTGTTTGCTCTGTAGGACTTGTGTCAGCCCCTATCTCAGTGAAGCGCACAGTCAGCGTCCTGGAATAACAGGCCTTGAGCAGGACAGGACGGAGCAGGACAGAGAGGATCGGGTGGGTCAGTGCGGAACTTAAACTTTGCTGACTCTGGTTTTACTGAGTAATGGCTTACAGAGAGCACAGAAACACACTGGGCCCCTCTGACTGCAGGGGTATTTTAAATAAAAGAGAACAAGAGCTGAAAAATACACATGCTTATCTGGAGATGGAAAAGATAAGTATAAAGTTACTTTTGCAGGACACGTGATACAAGATCACTGCCCAACACAGTGAGAAGCAACAGGGAACCAGGTTAAATAAAGAAGAAATTACAAAAACTGGAAAGCTAGCACAGTGCACTGTTCGTTACCCGTTACCTTTGGGATTTGCCAAAACAAACAGCAAACTGTAGGTGTGAGGATCACATGATTTCTGTTTACTCTTTCCTAAATAACTGGTTTTGCTAAAAGACAGTCCCACCTGAACCTGGCAGTTACAGTCTAAATCTACAGGATAAATGACTGTGGTGAAGAGCCACACAGATGAGCTGCTATCACAATATCCTCAAGTCAGTCAATTAACAACCTGACACTCCTATCTGAGTAAATACACACTGATCCAAATGACAGCTCTAAATCTGCCAAGATACATTTGACCTCCTGAGAGGAAAATGGAAAACTTGGCCAAAAACAGTCCAGTTATAAAGGTTTGTCTGGATCAGGATCTGGCTCTTGACAGAAACTTTAATAAACTGTGCTCACTGGCTATGTGCCAGGCTATGTGAGCTGTTCAATTAGGTCATGCACCTGCTCTTGTCATACTCACATATCCTGTTAGGTATGATCATGTGAGCTCTAAGCCAATGACTCAAGCATGCATACGCCTCTGAGACAAAGATGAAGAGTGAATTCAAACAGAACCACAAGTCCCATGATACTACAGGATTGTGTCCAACTGTTGACAAATGATGCTGCAGTGGACAATGGCCTTTGTTTATACACAATCTTATCTGGTTTCCCCTCAAATCCGTAATAACCTCCCTGAAGTGAATCTTGGCCTGTGAAGTCTAAGACCCCCCCACTCTTTATAGGTGTTATCTGAAAAACAATACTTCACTTTCCAGAGTCTGAATGATGTTACTTGGCAGAGGTTTGCACTCATTCAAGATAAGACAAACACTCTATATAATTGAAGGAAGGGATGTCAAAGGATGATGGGAAATAGGTCTAACTAGGGAAGTGTCAACTGAAGTGTTACTACACCATATGGCAACACATGCCACTGGATAATCTGAAGCCGCAAACAGATTAAGATCATGACTGAGCACAAATTAGTCATTTGTTTGTGCATTATTTGTCCATCTGTTTGGCTAGCTGTTCCTGTGCAGGGTGACAACACCATGAGCCACCGGGGGGAGAAGGGGACATACCCACATCCTCCACCGGAAGTGAGAGCATCAACAGTTGGATGTTGGACCTCTGATGTCATCACAATTCCACACACAATGGATGAATTCAGATGTTCTAGCTTTCACCAAGTCATTCACGCTCTGACTCACAGCACCTTGTACTCTGAGCTGGACTGGGAGGAGCTAGTTTCTCTTACTCAATGAAACACTGGGAGACTTTCCACCGTCCATGGCTGTCTACTTGTTTGAAAGCACACCTCCAACCAAGGTTTTTGTCTACTATTTATCTGTTTCTGTTTCATTTTAGAACTATAATAAATTACTATAATTTTGACATTTTTATGCTTCACTGACTCATAAAGTCCCACCTCTGGAACACCATTACTACATTTGTACATCAGACTCATGGTGATTAATAACAGACATGAAGGTGATTCATAAAACTTAGAAAGGAGCTCATGGGGTTTCCTCCAAATTTCTGTAGTATTCAGATCATCATTCCCATTGATCCTCCCAGTGTGATAAAATAACTGCTGACTAAAGTGCCACGAATATGCTCCAGTAGTACAAGACAGATTCCAAAACCTTTAACCCCTTGTGATAAGACAGAGTCACAGGTGGTGAACACAGGATGTGGTCGGGCAGCTTGTACTGATGTGGTAACACTTATATGGCCCGGGGATATGAAACTTATGGCACTGACATGAGGACAGAACAAGGTCAGCATGTTGCCTGGCAACGCAGCTTACAACCATGTCTATGTTGAAGGGGCCAGGCTGTGACATTGGGACAAAATGGTCTGTCAAGAGTGACTCTGCCAGGTGCTTTCACAAAGAAGTGCCTGAGAGTAAGGTGCTGTGTTAACTGGAAGGGTTTAATCCAACGCATAAGGGAGAGGACTTGTTCTTAAATGAATGAGGAGTTGGAAAGCACCTCCCTGTCCTTTCACTCTACCATGCAGAGGTCGGATCTGTCACTTGGCTTCTGACACTAAAACACCCGCATTCTCTCAAGATGATGAGAGAGGGAAAACCTCACAAAGATTGCGCAACATCACACTGTGAAACCACCTTGAAAAATTGTGGTACTTGCAAAGACTTGTTGGGAGGGCATTTAAATCGCAGGTGATGCGTTGGCCTGACACGTTTCCCAACACACAGCTGTATTAACAACTGACAGCTGAAGACAACCATGACACTCACATGACGTACTCATTTCATTCACAAATTCATTAATAACTCAGGGGCTCCAAGTGCTCAGATCCTACAATCCTGGTGTATTACATTTTTCACATTGCTCAGTGTAAGCTCTTTAAGAGGGTCTAAATACTCGGTGCTGGATTTACCTGTTGAGAAACGCATTGCCAAAGGCGTTGAGTTTGCGGAAGGGCTTCTTGGGGTCGACAACCAGAGCGTTGCCCGGTATCACCCCGTCCTGTTCACCGTGCATCACCGCGATGAAAGAGTCTGTGGTCGGCTCGGGGCCAATCCGCATTCCGGGGAAGTCCTGCTCCATGAGGTGCCGGATGAAGGTGGTCTTCCCGGTGGAGTACTGGCCCACCAGCAGGACCATGGGCTTGTTATCGAAGTCGGCATCTTCGAGAGCAGGGGAGTGGAAGTCGTGGAATCGATACGTGTCCTCCAGTGGGAACAGTTTGGTCCGGTAGAGCCGCCGCAGCCCGTCCGACACATTCTGAAACAGCTCGGGGTCCTTCTTCAAAGTTTTTCTGAACATGGTGACTGAATATTTTGCCCTAAGTCAGTGTCCCTTTGAGTTAATAATCTGGTATAGTGGTGTGGAGCTCTCACACCGCCGAGAGAGTAGCTGCCTGCTGGAATGAAGCAACGACTGGGCGAGGTCTCTGGAAGTTTTTGTCCCCACCCTCCTCTTCGCTAGCTAGCCAGTAGCCACGCACGACGAGTCAGTCATTCAAGGAGGACTCCCTCTTCCGCGGACGTTGTCTAATATAAGGCGGCCAGCTGCACTCCACCATAAATACCGAGCTCGGGGCAGATAGGTGTCGTCTAATGCTGCACGACCGTAACAGGAAAACCGCTACAACCACTTAATGATGAGCTGCTAGCCTAGCAACCGGCTGTCACTTTGTGGACCCACGAAGGAGGGCTGCCCCCGGAAACGTTACACATACTTCACATTAAAAGCCTCAGCGATGTCAGCCAGTCCAGTCTCTCATAAACAGTATACAGAATACAGTACACAGAATACAGTACACAGATTACAGTATACAGTATACAGTGTGTAATAAATATGTTTTGTGGTCAGTGCATTTTTTTATATGTCTTATCTATATAGCATATTATTTTAAATGTTAATTTTGTTTTTATTTTTATTGCTGATGTCTCTTTATATCTTTGCTCTCCCTTCTGGGACCAGAGAAGCTAATTTCGTCCCAGTTGTATCCTATGTATCATTGAATCCTTGAATGCTTGAATCCTTGAGAATACAGTATACAGCAGTCAAGTCAAAGCAAGTCAAAGTTTATTGTAACCCAGTGTCACAAGTTATGCCTCAAAAGGCTTTGCAAAAATGTTAATGATGATAATGATGAGTATCTTTCTAAGTTATATGCAGCATAAGGCTGACTTTAAAGTTTTATGGATTTAACCAATTATACCAGACAGCGTCAAATTATAATAATGTAATCCTAGCACTCTTTGCGTAGGTCAAAACATGCAATGCTGTCAATGAATTAGAGAAAACCCAATAATTCCTCCCTGAGCAGGCACTAGATAGTGGTACTTGTTTATCCTCCAAACTTGAAACTTCACCGTTTATCAGCCCTCAAGTGGTCCAGCACACATTTTTTATATTGTTGAATTGCTATTTTCAAATGTATCTAGACTAAAATTGCACAATTTCATACATTTTTAAATTATAACCTTTATTTCCCAATTTATAGTCTGTAGCCTATACAGAAGTACCTCCCACCTTTGCCTTAATGTAAATAATCTTAATCTTAATACTGTAAATGCAGCACAATGTGGCCTAATTTAGTCCTAATCTCCCATTTTATTGTTTCACATGTCTTTTATGAGATCTTGTGTTGCATGTTGCTGATACAGCTCGTAATTTCCCTTTTATATCTTGTTTTTAGGGTAACATTGCAACATTTGTTCAAATGCGAGTACATATTTTTAAGTGAACCAAAATATTGTCTCATAAAAAGTTTTCCATGGTGCCATTATTGCACTTATAAAGTGGAATGTTATATATGTTTACAAAATAGAAAATAAATACATACATGCTCTGATTCATTCATTCATTTACGTATCTGTCAGCAAAATGTCCAGTCACATGTACAACTATCAAAAAGGGTACTTTTATGTGTGGTTTTGCTTTTAATTTGAAATGATATCAAATTGCACACAAACAAGGTCACAGTAAAAGAGATGTTTATTTTTAGTTTTGGTTTCACTCTTGCAGGTTAATATAATGTATTTCCCAGACTGGGTGATGTGTATTTTTCTCAGATTTCAGTTTGTCATTAGATTTATTTACCCATGGGATCAAGGGACCTTTTGGTGTATGACACTTGTATAAAAATATGGATTAATAATTAATTAATTCATTTTAGGGGGAATTCTCAGTCACTCCTGACAATTTACTGGAAATGTTGCTTTTGTACAAACAGTTTTGGTTTTCATTTCATAAACAGCTGCATGAGAGCTTACCATACACATTTATTACACACATACACACAGTTTTTGTGTTTTATCTCAGCAACTGGTATAATAAAGAAAAAATCAGACAATTGAAATGGATTTACAGAATCTGTTTTATTTTATTGCATTCAGTAACAAACACAGAAATAAACATGAAAATGAAGCTGAATGGAAAGAGTTACTGTACACATGCTACAGAAAGTCCCAGCAGTGTTTCGATGACTAGAGGTGTCCCTCCACAGATAACAGCAGCTCCACTGGAAGCCAGAGTTTTTCCATATGGAGATGCTGTTACAGCTGGTGAGACCCACAGAAACAACACAGCTGACAGCACCAAGCAAGACCATGAGATTTCTTTTCTACCCACAAGCCTGGCTGTACAGTTTTCTGCTGACATCCATTATTTAATGGGACAAACTTAAAGAGTTCAAGTGTTTTTCCTTATGTTGATGTTCAGCTCACAATCAAAACTTACCATGAACATGCTCTTCTGGCCTTTCCCTTGTCGATCTTCTTTGCAGGATTATTTTTACAGCCCACTGTAACATACATGTTCTTCAACACCCAGATAAGATTTCATTATGTTACACACAAGAGCAACATGGGACCAGAGTGCTAAAAGTTTCTGGCATGTGAAATAATGCTGCCCTCTTTTGGTCAACTGTTGCTGACTACATACATTCAAAACCTTTTATTGTATAGTTTATGTTTAAGCCCTCATGTGATAACACCGCCCACACCTAATAAAGGGTTAGTAAAGTATCATCAACCCTCATGTTTCCTAATCTTAGTTTTTACTGCTTCCAAGATTACACGTTATGACAGCAATAAAAATCAGGGTCAGTAGTGAGTGTCATCCCAGCAAATGAATGTTAGCCTCTGGCCCATTAAAATTAATCTTTTACATTTCAGCACTGATATGGTTTTGAATACAAGTAGTAAACATGAGTATGCATCATTTCCTTGTGCACACCCTGAAGTTTCTTAGCCTAACCTGACTGAGCTTGAACCCTCAACCCTGTCCTTCAGTAAAAAACACAGCCATAAAGCAATTAAGGAGTAGGCAAAAGAGACCTTCACCCCTATTGTTTCCTTAGACTTTACCCACTCTGCTGAAGGGTGAATAGGGCTTTCAAATAGTCTGCTTTACGGATATCAGGACTAAAAATTGGTCTGTACAGAGGGAATCAGATAATCAACAAAATGCAGGTTTTAGCTTAATAGTGTTAGCAGACATTTTTACTTTTATCCTTTTGACAGACATTAGTTAAAGTTCAGAGTCTCAATCTACACAAACTGACAAATTGGTTTTGGTTTTATGCAGATATAACATTTAACAGTCTCTCTGTTCCTAAAACTAAATGTGAAAAGCTCATTTTTGCCCCATTACCAGCTTGGCAGATTAAACACAATCTCTGAACAACCTATGTACAGAGTGAAATCACGTCTGTTGCCTGGCAACTAATAACTCCACCAGGAAGCATTTGGATCTTAATTCAGTTTGCTTTTATTTAATAAATATCCTCAACAATAATTTTGATTTTCTTTTTATAGCCACTCAATTTACTTCAAATTAAGTAGCAAAATGCTTCAAGGATCATTTATGTTTCAATCAAAAGACATGAATATTATTCTGCTGACTAGCTGCTCAAGTTGCTTAAAGACTATTGTACTGGACATAATAAAATAAACTTGTTTCACTGATCATGAACCTTAATAAAATGTTGATGAAAAGTTAATACTCACCAAGTAAACACTGCAAATGGATTCATTTCAGTCAGTATTTCTGAGAGAAATGTGGAAGGAAGACAAAAAAGGTGAAATGAAAGTGTCATGAAAATAATTCTAAACAGTCAGTAGAGGAGCTTTGAAAAGAGGAGAGACAGACGTGAACAGACAGACGTCTGTCCTTAAGTAATGGTAGACTTGTGAACGAGGGCTGCTTAAGACTACGTGAGTGGGGGGGGGAATTAATCATTACACTTGCTGTAAATATGTAACAGACCAAACCTGCACATAAACGTCAGCAAATTGCATTCTGTTTGAACACCCACAGACACATAAAGATGAAATAAAATCATACAAGCAGGAGAGCAGCCAATAAGAGACACCACACGGCCTTAAAGCACTTCAGATCAGCCCCCTCGCACTTCAGCAAATCAGTGTTTCTTCTGCTGTCACATTTTTAAAAAAATTATCTACAGATGTATACAGTCAGGAGTAATTCAGATTAACTGAGTACATACCAAACTGGAGAAAACTGTAAGAGATTTTTTCTTTGTTAAACATGAAACATCAAAATCTGAAATCTTTGTTGCTCAAATTTACTGCTTGTTCTGATCTGGGTAGGTATAAAATTGGTATTAGTTTTTAAGTATTTTTTAAGATCAGTTTTAAGCACAAATAGTTAAAATTCAAACTGGTGTGTAATTCACCAACATTTATTCAGAGCCTATCCACAAGACTAAGTAACAAATATATCTTTTGTCCTTTTTCCTCAGAGTTGAATAATAAACCTGCTGAGCTTGTTTTGCATTGTTTGCTTCATTGTTGTTACATGTGTCATGCTTAATCTCAGCATCCTGAAGGCTTGTGCTTTTACCATATTGTATAACATATGCAAATACAAATAGCTTCATGTTTAATCATATTGTGGCAGTGTCTGTCATCTTACATGTCTCTCATCTTACAGTAATAGACATGTTCGGATCCAAGTTTTCTTACATAAAATACACCACAGAAAGTAATTCATGCACATCAGAAACAGTATTAGACTAAATCAATTTTTTTTCCCAATGTTCCTAATGATGTTGGCCAAAAGTCTGAAACATAGCCTATGTAATCAGAGTTCAACATGTAGCCTATAACAAGCCCTGTTTGTACACGGTCTTTGTTGTCAATTGAAAACCACTGGTTTTCTAGGATATGTCCAAACCTTTGACTGTCAGTGTACATTTTTATTAATTTAGCTACCCAGCAGGTCATAAAGCAATTAAAATCAGGTCAGTCAACTATTGTAACATAAAAAATTGATCTTTCACGTAAACAACTCTTTTTTTTTTTTTTTACTAGAAGGAGGCGGGGGGTTAAAAATATGAAGGTAATACCACAGGGTCAACCAAGAGGGAGGGATATTATCTGTAGTTGCTGCAGAGGTTTTATGATTTCAAATACTGATTTTGTTTTAGAAACGCGCTTTTTTCCGCGCTGCTTAGTTTGACCCGTGTGGGCTCCCGTACTGCTGAGCGGTGTTGACTGATGTGTGAGTAGCTAACCAACGCTCCCTTCTTCAATATATTAGCTTATATAAGATCTCTTTGGAATAAAATGGCTCTTCTGTGTGCCTCTACACGTAACATACCGACAAACGTTAACCTCTAAAGTGATGAGGAGTTTGTTAGAGACCCTGATTGTTTTAAATCGTGTTAACCAGCGAGGCTTCCCTGCTAGCTTTCGCAATTTGAACGTTAGCCCCATTTATGCTAATTTTAGCTCTCAGCAATAATGTTAGTTATGATATTAAATAACTACCAAGCAGGAATAAATAGGTATTTTCTCGGGCTGCCAGTGGAGGAAAGGTTACATTTCGATGACACAGAGTAGTATCTTCTCACTACAATGGTAATGTAGCAGTCTGAGACTGGACTAAGCTAAAGAAAAGTCTGGAGCTGTTGTATTGACTTTAAGTTAAAGTTTGCTGAGGTTGGGTTGAAAGTAAGCGAGGTGGTTTATTTATTATTTACCTTCTGTTAGCAGCACATGTAAATCAAAGTTGATGGACTGATTGTTATCATACCGGTGTTGTTACAGGTCAAAATGGCAGAGCTAACAACACTAGAGAGCCTGCTGGAGATGGGCTTTGACAGAAACAGAGCGTGAGTAACAACAAAGCCAAAACCTGATCCTGATTCATGTGTTTCTCAGGTGTGTGACTGGTTGTAACAAAGGAAAATCTGTGTGTGCTTCATTGTATTTTTTTAGGGAGAAGGCAGTGGCCAACACAGGCAACCAGGGCATCGAACAGGCAATGGACTGGTGAGTGTGAGACACAAAGAATGACTTGCCAAGTCCTCCATCAGTGTCACAATCCAGCTCCACATGCCTCCTTTGTAAAACCAGCAATTGCTTTGTTTTTACCAACTTATTTCTGCATGTGGTAATCAAAGAATTCATCTTTCAACCCTAGTCCTCCCTCTGTGACTTACCTTTCTCTAGGTTAATGGAACATGAGAATGATCCAGACATTGATGAGCCCTATGTGCCGCCTGTGGGGAACGTCCTAGGAGGAGGAGCAGCAGACAGTCAGTCCAATACAGAACAGCCAACGGAAGCAGACATTGCTGAAGGTCAGGCTGTGTTGTGTTTGTGGGTCAATGGAAGGATTACGAAAGAAGGATGCTATGCACCACTGTAAACGTCACCTCGGGATGTGCATCAGGAGATAACATAAATGTATCGACTGTTAAATAATCAATAGCATTGTTTATAATATGGTACCTACACCTTTGATATTTAAATTTTAGTGTCAAGTCCCAAGATAAGACAAGAATCATGATGCATACCATTTATTTTATCCATAAGTTTCATATTTGTTATTATTGGTATTATTATTACACCAGGATATATATTGATATTGTGAATTATAGTCACATCCATTGTGAAAAAATGTTTTACCCTGATGACCTACTAGTTTCATTGATGTATTTTCCATCTCTAAACAAAATATAAACTCTATATTGCATTGCCTTAATCCTCCACTAGGTTTGTTCATTCCCCTGTTGGTTTTTTTGTAGGGAATGGTTGTTGTGTCCTCCTTGAGGTTTTAATAGTACAGTTAACAGTGAAAATTTCACTGTCAATTTCCTTTTTATCTTCCTGTGTTTTGTCTCATGTGCATTTGTTTTGTTTCTGGAACAGCAGAGGGAGACGGTTACATTGAGAGCGAGGATGGTGTAAGGCGGCCAATGACAGAGGAGGAGAAACGTGAGCAAGTCAAAAGGTCAGACTGAACACAGTAGTTTTTACTGAGTTAGTCTATTGGTCAAGACATTTCTCTAACATACAGGGCATGAGCCAGTTTGAGAAAAAGTGATCTGGAAATATTCTGTCAGAGATAAACTAAACAAAAACTTGGAAAAGCACTTAAGTAACTGATGGCTTTGACAATGTCAATTTTTCAGGCTAGAGGAGCTGATGCGGGTGAAGCAGGCTGAGAGAAGAGAGCGAGAGCGGGCTGAGGAGGTGGAGAGGGAGAAGCAGCGGAGGAGGCAAGGCCAAGAGCTGCAGCAGATCCGCCAAAAACTGCAGGACGATGAAATGAAAAAACTTGCTGATCAGCGCAGGAAAGAGAAGATGGAGGACAAAATGGCCCGGTGAGTTCTGTATAACACACATACAATCACATCATTAGGGGAAGAGAAGTTGGTATGGGTCATGATTATTGAGTCTGCGTACAGGATTTGAAATGGTTCACTGTGTGTGAGCTGAAATAAAATCATGAAGTATCTTCATTATTCAAGTTCTTCAAAAAATGTTTTACCCTTTTTACTCTATGATGTATAATATTATGCTACCCAACTTCTTCTATTGTGATTCTGATTAATATATATTGGATAATAATAACAGCATTCAGATACGATAAGAAGAGGAGAAAGTGTGAAAGAGTGTAAAAATGGATTTACAGTAACTTAAATATGAGGATAAGAAAAACAGAAATCTAGAATAAGAAAATGTAGAAAGAAAAATTTAACAGAAATGTACAATAATTACAAGGGCATAGAATAAAATACAATATATGGAGAGACAGTCTGATTGGACTTTTGTGTCTCAAATTTTCCAAAGATTTTTTTCTTTACTTCTCTTAGCGTTCTTGATGACATTATGTTATTGTTCTTTTGTTGTTGAGATCATGGTAAGACACAAAGCTTCCCATATGTCATTATGTTGTTTATCTTTATTCTTGTCAGGCAAAGGGTTAAAGAGAAGATAGCACGAGACCGAGAAGAGAGAGCGCAAAAGGTACAACAGTTAATGGTCAACTGCATCCTGTTCATTTCCCATTTCTTTGTATTACTACTTCTGTCAGAACCAGTAATGTGGATGATTGTTGTTGTTTTTGTTTACTTCCTGTTTAGTTTGGAGGTGGTGCACCACCGAGCACGGCTACATCTTCCCAGCCTACTCCACCTAGTCCATCATCACCGACCAGTCAGGGTCCTCCACCCACTAAAAAGGAGTATGATGAGTCCAGAATACAGGTGCAGCCCTCTGTCATACCCATTTTGCATCATTTATTTTCAGTCTAAAATTAGATACTGAAGAGACAGAAGAGTTTCTCTGATGAACAGAAAGACGTTTAGATTTATTTTACAGAATGAGACAAACTGACATTGAGTTAAATTTTCTAATCTGTGTTTTTGCCTCTCTTCTCACCATCTTTACTCTCCTCCCTTTCTCATCTTTTTTCTACATTTGCTGCCCCGTGACCTTCGACTCTTCACAGGTACGTCTGCTGGACGGTTCGACCATCAATACAGTCTTCAAAGCCCAAGAGCCTCTGGCGGCGGTGCGCGTCTATGTGCAGATGAACGGCAACACACCTGAGGGTCAGGACTTCACGCTGCTGTCACCCTACCCCCGTCACGTCTACACTGAACTGGACATGGAGAAGCCCCTAAAAGAACTGGGTGAGCTGGATTTGAATAAAGAGCACATGAAGCTTGTAACTGGATTTGGATTCAGAAAGGCTGTCGGTTTCTTCATATAGCATAAAAACAGCTCAATGTTTCAGTAAGTTGAGGTCAAAATGCAAGTAAATGCAAAGTGGAATTACACACAAAACACATTAAATTCAGCATATGATCAGATTTGTCCAACCACCTCCAGTGTAGTGTTCATTTTTTATACATAATAACATTAAGATACAGATCACAGTCCAAGTTTAAATGAAGTTGTAATTGATCAGAACTTGGATAGTAAACAACAGTCAGACTTTATCTGTCTGTCTTCCTCTCTGTCCATTCAGGTTTGGTGCCTTCAGCTGTGCTGGTTGTTACCAAAAAGTAAGAAGAGGCGGATCTGCTCTGTGAGCCTACCTCACCACTTCCACCACATCAACACCAGAGACACCTGATACAAACTGACCCGGGAACAGAGCTGCCGTCTTTTAGTATCACTCGATAAGCCAGCTAACTGAACTGAAGCAGAGCTGTAGAGCGAGGCTGTGTTCAGACAATGTGTAATAGCTCTTAAAATATAGATATTAGGAAATTGGTTTGATTTTATGAGACTGACTGGATGCAGCCTCTTGCCTTTCTGGGTTGAAGATTGCAGTGAGCTTGACCTTTACAAATCAAAAGTGAAGCTAGCTGGCTTCTGACTGATACTGCTTCAAAGGAGCACTGCTCATGGTTTCAACAACACATTTATAACAAAACAAAACAAAAAAAACATGCAGAAGAAAACCTTGAAATAAATTTTAACCTGATCTTGACACAGCAAAGTATGACACAAGACCTGCTTGAGTGGTTCTGAAAGGGCCTTAAATTGTAACCCCACGATCTTCCTGATTTTGTGACATTCTACTTTGCCATTTTTTTTTATAAGTTAAAATATATTGACAATTGTGTCTACATAGTCACCAGAAGTCTACTTACAATAAAGCTGAGTTGGAGAATTGAGATGGTGGGCTGAATTTTCTAAAAGTCGCTTGTGACATTTCTGTGGATTAGTGTGGTGATAGTCTATGTGTTTTTTTTGTTATTGACAGATGTCATGAAAATATCAGAACCAGAAACTGATGAACCAATAGGTTTCTGTTTGTAACTCATAGACTGTACATAGAAAAAAAAAATCATCGTAGCGTGGTTAGTTTTACTGACATGTCTGTTCTCCAATGGGAGCAGTGCTGAAGTCAGGTCCCACACATTGAGCAGTGTCCTTGGGTTCAAGGGTTAGACCAGCTTCCTCAATCCCCCTCTTCATATCCAAATATGGTCATTTCTGGCTCCAAACAAGAACAGACATGGTGATGTTCAAATGTCAAACTCCTGGCTTCAAAATGCGAATACAAAAACCAACAGGTGATATCACATGTTAGCTTTATCCATTTGCATATACACTCAATTGTTTAACTAAAGCTTAGCATAGCTTATGACCAAAAACAGCAACACAGTCACTGCTATGCTGCCAGAAATAAATCACCAGGACACCAAACCTGAGACTGAAAATAGTCCCTCCCACCCGTTAAAAGTCTCAATTAACTCCTGTTTAAGTAACGTTTTGTAAAAACTACAATGCTCAGCTGTAGAACTATGTATTTGTGATGAGATCTTACTAACACATTGTTGGATTTGGTCTTTTCATGTGATCTGTTGTGAGTAATAAATCTACAGAATATGAACAGCTTCATCCTTTAAATGAACAGATGTCATCACAACATACAGTGTAGAAAATTAAAGACGTGCTCCCTTCACCGAGTTTAAATACTCTGCAGTGTGGGAGCTCTTGGTGGTGCTGTCGCTCTACTGCGTGAAGCTCAGACCTCACCAGGGTGTCACAGACCACCGCTCATTATCTCAGTATAAAGTCAAATCAGAGTCAGTGAATGGATTTTAAAAGGTGGTTAATAACCACTGGTAATGAACTGTATTCATCTAATTTGTAATCACTCTTGACTTCTCCCAAAGTCATGGGGCAAAGTCAGTTCAGACTTTTTATTTAACCCTGTAACATTGGATTAGGTCAAAGAGTGTATGTCTGGTACACGTGTTTAGGAAAAACAACTGGGTATAAATGAATCGGCGTGTTAATGGGCTTTTTTCAATATCAACTTTGACATGTCTCAGTAGGAAAAGTGCAGGTGGGAACACTAAAAAAAAAACAAAAAAAAAAGATGACCACTACAGTTGATACTGTGCATGGCACCCTTTCATCATGACTAGGACACCTGAGCAGCTTCACTGAAAACAACCAATCAGAAAGGACCACTACTAAAACCTCTTGAAGTCCTTTTAGGGCACTACAAGCCAGGAGCAGAAGTCCATTAGGGGTCCATTGGGTAAGTATGGAAAGCACTCGAGTTTTCTGGAAGCAGGAAGCTGAAAAAGATTGAAGTGTCTGTGTGTGATTTGAACTGATTAATAAACAGGATTGAGGGAGAGAGACTGTCAGGACATCTGTTCACATGCTACAGAAAACCCCCCAAAGTGTTTTGGTGTCATGATGTGTGAAGCATAGTGGTCATCAGGTTTTAGCCGAGCGTCTGCAGTCATAACATCTGACTCAGGCTCATGGACAAAGCTAACATGATTTCAGCTGTTGGTTTGTGGACATTGAGCACACCATGTTGTTTTTGTGGAGCCAGAAGTGACCATAATTGGACATGAAGGGAGGAGTGAGGAGGCAGGTCTGACCCTTGAACCTGAGGATACTGCTCAATTTTTCTGAGATTCAAGATTTGGCACGTCTTATTGGAGACCTGGAGAAATCGTCCTCTTAATATCTAATTAATGATGATTTTTTTTTTTTGATGATTTTAAGACAAATACTAAACCCTGATTATGCTAACATGCAGCATTAAGTACAGATGAAGCTACAGACAGAGATTGTTATTAGTTTTGCAGTTATGTGGTCCTCATCCAAAGCACTGGACAAAAAACTTAAATAGAATGTTATTACAGTTCATCCTGTGGCAATAAGTGTGTACAAATGTTAATCTGTCCAGTTGTTCTGGTTTTCAGTCAGGGCATCACAAATATAAAGTAGGATTTATGTTGTGGAAATTATGTGTTCAGATCTCCTTTTCCCCAGAGCCACGCTGGCGGCTTTTGTAAAAAGGAAAGAGCTTGTCCTTCATGTATGTGCCTATCAAGCCAACATTTTATTTTCTACAACTGTAACTCTCCTCGGTTCCTTGTGTCGGGTACAGTAAACTCCAGAAATGAACAGGACACGATCATTTCCCCTGGGAACAGGCCACGAGTGTTGATTTGTATTTCTTTTTTTTTTTTTTTTAAAACCCTCATTATGGAAGCACAAGCAGACACACGACACACAGCAGCTCTGTCATGACACACTATAAAACACCTTTATATACATTAGAAAAACAACATATCCTACTTTGTGGAATGGTACAAAATGTCAATCGTACATCACCTGTAAAGTGGGATAAACTGGATGACTTTAAAACACGAGCAAAGGGGGGGCGGGGTCAGTCGGCTTGACAACAAATACAAAAATAGTTCTGATTAAAATGCCGAGACACTGCGCTGAAAAATGGGTGTCGGTGTCTCCTGTCATCATCTTTCCACCTGCCCCTCAGAATTGACACGACATGTTAGATGAGCTCAACTTCTCCTTTTCATAAATCCAGGATAGTGAGGAAGGACGGAGAGGACTGAAGGATGCTGGGATATCTCTGAGCAGGTGGACCTGCAGGAGTGGGTGGTTCAGTTTGTTGTTCAGCTGGTCCAGACTGCTTCCTGTGGTCGTTCAGGTGCCACAGTCACTGTTGCTCTCTTTAGCTGGGTGGATAGTAGCCCTGGTTGTAGTTCCAGGTGTTCTGGTAGCCGTAGCTGCCATACTGCGGTTGCTGGAAAAGCATCACAATAAACTGTATTATTACTAAACTCATTCAAGCCATGTTGGTTCATTTACAACTTTCCAAAACACCTCTTCATCCAAAATGTGAATCTCACCTGGTACCAGCTGCTGTATCCTCCATAGCCGGCCTGTGAGCTCATGTCGGCGCCCATCATAGGAGGAGGCGGCGTGGTGATGGGGACATGTGACATGGTGGTTTGTCCAGACGCAGCAACAGCAGAGTCGTCATCAGTTTTGCTCAGTTTCTCTGGATCCTCATCCCTTAGAAGTCAAATTATTACAAATTTATTATAAATGTGGATCCTTCTTAAACCCAACATTAAATCGTATTTGACTGAAATTTGATTGAAATAATTATCAATAAAGTAGATGGTACTTAAATGGATAAGGTGTATTAGGGAAAAAATTATTTTACACTGCCGCAAGTTTTAAGTGTCTCCACCAAAAGGGGGTTATGTTTTTATCTGCGTTGATTTTTTTTTTTTTTTTAAAGCAACATTATGGAAAAACTACCCAACAGATTTCAATCAAATTTTTTGAGAGTTATCACCCAGGGAACAAATTATTCAATTTGGGGAGAGATCAGAGAATCCTGCCCAAAAATAAATAAATAAAAATACATAAATAATAAAATATCTGTTATTATTGAATGTTTTAACAAGATAGTGCCCACAAGAGGGCAGCGGTGTTCAGTCTAAAGCATCAGCACAGCTGGATTATGCCTTCACAGAGGTGTGTGCTTTCTAGTCAACTTGTATTTTTTTATTCAGTTGATGAGAACTGCATCTTTATTTTGGACAAATCTGTGCAGAATGGCTTAACAGAACATAACTAACAAAAACAACATACATACTCCATTTTGTCACATTTAACCTGTGAATTACTTATTTTGTTAAAATTATAATAGTGATAAATAAAAACATCATCACACCCAGGACTGTTCTTAAATGTGGTGTATCAGAATTTATAGACAGTTTAAAAGTAATTGTGCACTACAAATATAACTAACTGAAACCACATGTGATTTTATGTTTTACTGCTGGTTGCAATTCCCTAAGAAACGTTTGTTCTGATTAATGTATCTCAGTAAGATAGTTGGTTCCTCGCCCTCTCACCCATTCTCTGCTTCTCTCTTCGTTCCACCGAGCTCCTTCATCAGCTTCTGGTGCTCCTCATATACAGACAGCACACTGCACAGAACATGGACAGTAAGGAATACAAGTCACATCCAGATGAGGAACGATCTGTTAGGCACAGTTGGTGGTTTAAAGGACTGATGCTGAAGTCTGACCTCTGGATGGAGTTGCTGTAGTCCTCTGCGAACTGCAGGCCTCTCTGTGAGAAGAGGATCTTGGTGTGTGGGGCGATGGGAGCAGCGAGGGCTCGCGTCACACACTCCTGCACCGCCTCAGCCGAGGTCCAGGGGTCCCCCGACACCTCCAACTCCAACAAGTTCATGTGCAGTTTATCATTATCCTGAGGGATGGAGGGATAGATTTATTGTCACTGAATCCACATATACAATGAACATAGGAGCACTGCTCCACATTGTGCTTCTCAGTATCAATATACACACACTTATGCATATACAACAAAAAAAAAAACTATAATCAGAAACTAAAAGTCAAAAGGGATAAAGGTGATTACCATGTTTATAGCACAGTGTGTACAGTAATATGTGGCTATGATATTCCCAGTTAAAATAAACAGTCATGAATATGGTTAGCTAAATGAGATATTTCTAGAGAAGGAAGAGAATGGGGACAATTTAATGCTAGAGTATACAACCCATCATATACACAGCAGATGGAATGAAAATATCAATAATAATAAAAACAATAATAATAATAATGACATTTCACCACCTGTCAATCTATTACAGTACGGATCACTGCTACAAAATAAGAATCTATGTTGTTTTTATTGGCTCACATTTTTGCAGATGTTAGGATGTTGTTTATTTTCTCACCGGACTGATTTCCAGCGCCTCCTGTAAAACTCTGCGGGCTCTGCTGGGGTTCCTGCCCAGTTTGAGCAGCAGACGAGCCAGCTTGATGGAGTAGAAAGCGTGTAACGTGGGCTTCTCTTTGGATTCGGCCACCGCCTCCCGCAGCAAGGCCTCCGATTGGTCCAGCTGGCCTGCTCGTCTCTCCAAAGCTGCCCTGCGGAGACGGACAACAGCCAAACCTGGCAGGGTTTTCTCCAGGGCCTCCAACACTCGCCGAGCTTCAGCTAAGTCACCTGATGGAGAAGGTTAAGGAGTTAAGTGAGTTTGATATGGAAGTGTCATTGGGATCAGTAAGATGCTCTTTGGTAACATTTCACAGAAAAGAATAAGCTGTGTTGTCATACCGTGCCTCTCCTCGAAGGTGGCCCACTGCATGTGGATGTTAGGTTTGTAAGCCAGGTGGACCTCACAGGCTCTTTTGTAAACCGCCCGGGCCTCATCCACGCTCTGTGGCTCCAGGTACTGGACGTACTGAACAACACACAGGCACATGTTATACAAGGATACAACCACACACGTCACTAAAGCCATAATACACGCAACATATTTTTTCTTACCCTGGTCCAAAACTCTTCGTACAGCGCACAGGCGATCAGGCATCGCTCAAAGAGGATGCGAACTCTGTGGTCGTCGCGGGCAACCGCAGCATCCTCTGACGTTTCCTGAGGCTGTGCCATGACCTCTGACCCCTCTGTGGCTGCCTGGTTTGGATCTAGTGGGAGACAAATGTGTCAAAACTGCAGAAAGGTTCACAAATTTACCAAACCACAACCGGCAGCATCTTTATTGAGCGCACCATCACCTTGGTTGTTGTCGTTTGTGTCTGCGGTCAGCTGAGCGATCTCCCAGTCCAGGTAAGAGTGCCAGGCCCGCAGCTGGAGGCGGTCGAGTGGTTTGACGTGGAAGTACGGCCGCTTGATCTGCAGCAAGAGAACAGGAGGAAATCAGATTTGTGGTTGAGCTGAGTGCAGCTTTTTCATTTGGACTGGTGACAATTTGAGTGAACGTCAACTATTAGCATCCAGATTTTGGTTTTAAAGAGGTCCAGCTTTATAACCTTTTACGAAGAACCAAAATAAGTATTGAAATGTTATGCTCTGAATGCTCCCATCAAATACTTACTCAAATATTTTTATTTCTTGATTCTAGAGTTTCTGGTTCCAATCATGATTTCAACAACTTCAGATTGTGTTTAATTTAGTCAACACTCGTACAGGTGCCTGCTTTTGAATGACATCTAACGTGAGTTTGGCCTCTTCTGCCAGATTAACATAAAAAAAAAAAGCTTTTGCAGTATAAAATGTTGTAACTCCTTAAGTAAATTAAAGTAGTCCTTTCTACCAGCACCTAAACTGGAGGCCTGAATTCTAAGCAGAGGACAAAGTTACCAAAGAAACAAACAGGCAGTGAGAATAATGAAAATAGGGAGGAAAAGCAGCAGATAAGAGAAATATAAGATCAGCCACAGAAAGAGAAACTCACAGCGTCTTCAAAGTGCCATCTCTTACGGACTTCTCCCTCGTTGTCCTGGTACACTTTGTCTCTGCGAACCAACACTTGTTCCCTAATCTTTGCGATCAGTTCCTCCTGAACACACAGAGTAAAAACATAATCATCTGTCTCTCACCAGTGGGCACGAGGCAGGAGGGTGTTGCTCACTGTGTCTGTGCCCTCGGGTGTGGCGGGCTCTTCCTCCCCTGGC